>QNUK01000355.1:617500-632500 GCA_013621035.1 Clarias magur
AGCACGCTGTGGACGACGGCGACAGTGGCGAGGAAAAACTCTGCGAGGTGGCAGTAGGAAGAAACCCTGAGAGGAACCAGACTCAACAGGAAACCCATCCTCATTGGTGATAACGGATAGCAGGGATTGATCTGCAGGTGACACAGTGTGTTAGGAGGCTGGACGTTCAGTATGACAGGAGATGTTTGTAAGTTAATTTGGATTCCAGTTCGTTATTGAAAGCTCAGGTAGACTGTAGGAAACTCCAGTTTCATGAATGCCGTCATGAATTCATGAATTCAAATCCAAGATCGCAAGATCCTGTTCCAGAATTCTGGACCTTGCAGTGGGAAATCGGAAATGTGTTTGGATTCGAGTAGCATGTTTTAACCACCGAGATTCTCACCAAGTACTGGAATCAAGGATTGTGTCCTGGAACCCTTGAATGTTGGCGGAAAAGTCCAGGAATTTAATATGGAACTCTTATTCGAGTGACCTTATTAGAAACTCATTAAGGTGTTTTGAAACTCATGGATGTGCTCTGAAAGCTATGAAAGCTGTGACCTGCAAATTTGGTAAAACAAAAAGTTTCTCCAGAGGTACCAGGACGCATTTGCGTTCCTGGTATAATTTTAGTTCTATTCAGCTCTGGGTTTGTGCAGTACGTACATATTATTGTGGATGATGATATACTGGGTCATTGGTCACAATTTCACAGAATTAACAACCCTCTCAAACGCCACCGTCATTTGTCTGTTTAGTTTTTAGACAAGGGATTAGTAAACCTGGCTTCATGTCAGAGGAAGTCCAGCAAAATAGTCAGTTTATAAATTATGTCATATCTGCACCGCAAAGTAAAAAAAAAAAAAAACTCTTTTGGCTGGGCCTCCTCCTCAGCGCGCTCAGCGTTTGTGTGCTGAGACAGCTTAACCATTGTCCAGTTTGTGTCACTTCTCTTAAATATTCCTTGTTCCTGATGTGTGCTGGAAACAGGAAGTCATCCAGGAACTGCGCATTTCTCATACAGGATAATTCAGGAACCTTTTCAGTTCCTCACTGGTTTCTGGAACATCCTATCTTGCTCGTCTTCTTGTTTTGTGTCTTAACGCTTTATTTAAAGTCTATGTGATGATGATGATGATGATGATAAGAAGAAGACGTCTGAGAAAAAACGATATTCCATATTTAATGCAAAAAGGGTTTGTAGACTAGACAAACGATTAAACGATTTAAATCGGTTCCATTTTTTATGTCAAACAAATGAAAAGTATTCAGACTTATCATGTCTGTATATATAAAGTTTAAACTTGTATATGAGAAGCACTGCATTGTTTACTCTTCATACTCTGAGCAACCGTGCTGATTTGACATCCCTTGTACAGTAGGACTTCAGGATTCTGAGTTCGGGTTACGACCTATAAGCAAGACTTCCTTTATATCACAAGAGATTTATTTGCACACTAGCCTAAGTATCCGGGATAACGAGTTTGTAGAAGTAGATAAAAATTAAAAGCTAAGAATAAGACTGTTCAGCATCTGCCACGTACTGTAACTGCTCATAACTTCCCATCTACCCAACACTTTGAAATCACTTTTGGCGTAATGTTCAGGGTTCATAGTGTACGCACCATTTTTTTTATAGCCACGCCCATATTGAGTGAAAAAGCGCTATATTCGTCCAAAGACAAATAATCTGGCAGAAAGAAACTGCTCATAACTTCCATTCTACTCAACATTTTGATTGAATTTATGGTGCAGGTTTAACTTCAGAGAAATACCGAAGGATTGGCAAAGTTTAATAAAAATCTGTCCTACCAGTTTTGTGTGATGCTGTGACAAAATCTGGCTGGACATACAGATATACAGACATACAGACTGGTTCTCAGCTCTTATCCAGTACAACTTACAAAAGATCCCATCATTGGATACATCCTTACACTGGGTTACAAGGTTACTAACTAAGTATCATCAATTGGCAATTGTATTATTATTATTATTATTATTATTATTATTATTATTATTATTATTGTCTTTTTGATGGGGAGATTAACTGGATATTGAAATGAAAAGATATTATTGAAAGAGCGCGTTCTGACCAGTGAATAGACAAAACCTTTTTTTTTTTTGATCATATAGATTATTTACACATGTCTACTATGATGCAGATTTGAATCTACACCATCTAATAATAATAACACAAAAGTCACCTGCTACATCATATAAAGTGATGCTGAAAGTGTGTGATTTAGGACCGTTTTCGTTGCCGTCTCATTTAAAACGAGCGGAATTATCCATCGGGGAAAATGCAACACTTCTCCATACTCCAAGTCAACTAATGAATATTAACACACAGTGTGCGTGTGTGCTGATAAATATTAATGACTAGCCAGTGTCTCAGTGTAAGTGGGCTGTTGGATATTTTTATATTTTATTAGCTGAAATATCGTCTGTTTGTTTGTTTTATGGACATTCTGTAATAATCAGGTCCATCTGCCGATGCAGAGATGTCTCTGAAAGTGCCAATGTGTATACTGTATACTGAATTCATGAACCACCAGCAGGAAAAAACATTATATTCTTCTTCTTATTATTATTATTGTATAAAATGCTTCAAATATTTGTGTGCATGTACAAGCATTAACATCGAGTATTTCCAATATGGATTTGGCAATCACCGGATATTGAGTCACTCCTCAAAAACACTTACGGTAAAGGCCTGTGGGTGTGTGTGTGTGTGTGTGTGTGTGTGTGTGTGTGTGTGTGTGTGTGTGTGTGTGTGTGTGTGTGTGTGTGTGTGTGTGCGTGTGTGTGTGTGGACATAGACAGAAGCGTAGGTGTTGGGTGTAACTTGCAGGTCTATTGTTGTCTGTGTGCGTGTCTTTGTGCATGTCTGTGTATGTGTGTGAGAAGAATGTTGTTAACGCCATTACTGAACAGGTGTCCATTCAGGTGAGCGGATGGATAACTGATAAACGTCAATCAAGTAGAAACACACACACACACACACACACACACACACATACACACACACACACACAAAACAAAATTTATTTTCATATTTCCCATCTTTTAGTACAGATGTAGTATAAATGATAGATTATTAATAATTTTTATTTTATTTTATTATTATTACAAAAATAATGTATATACAGTGGAACCTCGGCTTGTGAGTAACTTGGTTTACAAGTGTTCCGCAAGATGAGCAAAGATTTTTAATAAATTTTGATTTTGGTTTTTGACAACGACACACACACAGGAGGTAGAGGAGTTTTACTGTGTAGGTAAAGGAGGTGAGGGAAGGCGCTAATTCCACACACACACACACACACACACACACACACACACACACACACACACACACACACACACACACACACACACACACACATACAAATACACCGCTCCTGCGCACACAAACGGAAACACTTATCTGTTGGGATTTATTTTAACTTTTTTTTTACTTTTTAAGGTAAAGTGCAGGTTAATTTGTTTTATTTTTACTTCATATATTGTAGTAATTATTCTTCTGTATTTATTTTTTGGGCTGTAGAACGAATGATTTGTGTTTCATTATTTCTTATGGGAAGATTTGATTTTGATTTACGAGTGTTTTGGAATACGAGCCCACTTCTGGAACGAATTATGCTTGTAATCCAAGGTTCCACTGTATACTGTAACTGACAGCTGAACGTAAGTGGTAATAGTTATCATTGTGATTAGTTGATTAGTTATTATCCAATCATTTATGGTTAGCAGTGTCACCATGCACCACCAGGTTCAGGGTTTGATTCCCAGCCAGGCTCGATTCTTGTCTCTGTGTGCATGGAGTTCGCATGTTCTTGACTTCAAATGAAAGGAAATGATTAAAGCAGCATTTATCGTAGCCACAGTCTTACCTCGCTGTCTCAGATATAAGGACGTCACTGCACTCTTGCTTGGATAACACTTTGTCATTTATGGTTGCACAACCGTTTAGTAGAAATCACACCTTGCATGACAACATATATCATAATTAAAGAAATTACATCATCGAGCTACAGAGTCATCACTGGAATGGCCATTCTAGAGAGATTTTTAAAAAAAATGTTAATATATATTTTTTGTTGTGCTAATAATTTTCAAACAAATTTGCCAGATAATTTGACAATTTCAAGCTTGAAATCTGAAGAAATATCTAAAGGCAGCCTGTAAAATATTATATACAGTTTAGACATGGTGCCGTTCAAGTCAAACCAGGACTTTTTTATTGTGTAGAATATCAGAACACAGTTATGAGAGTAAAATCTACCCTAATTATATAATATATCTCCCTTTATTTCTCTATATATGCTTCACTAATGCATTTATCACAGTGTTCCACTAGTGCTTGGACCTCATCAAGGTGGAAAGATTTCTCATGATCTGACTGCTTGCTTCACATCTGAAATGCTGGCCTCCCAAACTCCTTTATTGGCCCAAACATGTAGAACTGTTTTGTCCCAGTAACTCCCAGCCAGGATCCTGTAATGTGTAAGTGGGATTCGTGAATGATTGTATGTACAGCATTTACTAGCATCACCAGAAAGTGGACCAGTGTCTAGCACTTCACATCACTTAGAGTCACAATATTTTTGCCTACAGTAATTATTAAAGGCCTCTATAATAAAAAAAATAAAATAAAAATACAATATATTCATGGGCTGTACAGTATGTTCATCTTTAAACTGCTGTTTTATGGTGAAATAGTGAAGAAAGACACCGTGCAGTGCATTTCATTTATGTTAACGTACATTACAGTACATTGAACTTAATTTCCAGCCCCAAAGACATTTCCGTAAACAAATTGGCAAAAACAAAACATGCCCCTTAGTTTCACTGCAGCGACATTACTAATGTCTGATTTCATTCATCTCGGATCAAATCTAGAAAGTGTCTGAATTAAAAAAAGAAAGGAAAAAAAAAAGCTTTATCCAACTGAGCAGTTCGTCAACCGGAAACTTCATTCGAGATTACAGATAAAGTTATTTTCCATAGTAACTTATCTACACTCGATTTTTGTCACATCTCATCAGCAAGGAAACCACAAGGCACTTTTTTTTTTTTTTTTTTTTTAAATATTTGATCTTGGGGCCATAGGATTCATTCATAATAATCTGCTTAAAGAATTTCCCTGAACTAGAGCTGTGGTTGTAGATCAGCAAAAAAAAAAAAAAAAAAAAAAAGAAAAGATTTTATATGAAGGTGTGTACTAGAATTGGAAACTTCAAAATCTATAAGAAAAAGGAAGCTGAGAATTGTTTTGCTGTAATGTTCCATAGAAAAGTCAATAAGAATATATAAAAAAAAATTATATGTTTTTAAGCTAAAAAAACAAAGATAATATTGATTTCTCTCATTGCATTAAATGATTTCTGCTGAACACTTGATTTCTCTTTCCAAAGTGAGAACATTTTCTGCTCAAACATCTGGGCACACGGCATTGAAAAACTCCATACAGTGCTAGCAAAGCAAAATGGAAAGAAAATGGAAATTCAAGGCTGCCTTGGGTTTTCTGCATGATCTTCTTGTGAAGTTTAAGAGGCTCTTCCAGGAACACCTTCATGCAACATCGGGTGAAACTTCTGCTGTAGTGTCCGAAAAAAAGTCTCGGTACTAGTCAATAAGCTAAAAATTGAGAAAATAAAAGGAAATATTTTTCCAACTGTCAGGTTTAAGTGAGACTTTCCCCACGGTAGCAACAGATTAACATCCTTGGCCATGGAAACCAATCGTGGCTTGTATCGTTTCTGATGCTTTTCTGCTCACCACAGTTGTAAAAAGTAGTTATTTGAGTTGACCTTTCCCTTCCCAGGTGTTCTCAGCCCCAGTTGAGCATGAAAAAACCCCAGGAGTTTTTGAAATATTCAAAGCAGCCCATCTGGCATGGTCACAACCAATCACATTTCCCCCATTCTAATGTGCGTGAGCATTAACTGACGCTTTTGATCCGGACCTGCTGCCACATAATTGGTTAAAAGGGATCATTTGCATTTTCTTGCTTTTATTTGAAAAGGGACACCACTGACCAGCCATCCCACCCAGATACACTGCAGCAGCTACAGCTGAGTAATTTGCTAATCCTGATTCATATCTGTAGATTTGGCATAAAAATGAAACTCGGTTGGTCATATGAAGAATTTGAATTGTATGAAGATTCTGTCTAGTGGAGTCAAGTAACCTTGAACTGCAGCCCTATATTTGATGTTTCAGCTTTCAGTTCTGTTATCTGGTTGCTCCAGAGTTAGCCCCCTTCAGTGCCGAGGTCACCTCGCAGGGTTGGGTGTGTATGGAGGGTGCAGAGGGGACGTTGGACAGACGCTGCTGTCAGGTCAGATCAGCAGATCTCCAGGTGAGCAGAGGGCCTGGAGATAAGTGAGACTTCAGGCAGCACAGCTGCAGCGCGATCCTCCAGGTCAAAAACCCAACCTCTGCTCGCACTCTGTAAACGACCCGAGGCCGTGTGACTCACACTGCCTCACTGAAGGCAATAATAACTTGTGTGGATCAGAGAGTTTTGACAAAAGCAGATCTTACAGGAATTGCTTGGCTCAAAATGTAGATTTGAATCCATTTTTTTCCCTTCTTGTCTTGCACCATGTTAGATGATCTTCAAGAAGATTTGCTCCTTTTTTGACACATCCATCTGTTTATCTTACTTTTTAGGAAGTGTTTTATTTGTTTCTGCTTTATACAGGACCAGAGAGTGTGATGTTCCTGAACTGGTGGTAGGCCGTTTTTAAAAACTGTTAAACCACAGCACTGACTAAGGGCCATAACACATGACAAACTGCATTAAAAAATGCAGATACAGAGAAAGAGAGAGAGAGAGAAGGAGAGAGGTGATGGGATAGAACAATGATTTATAGCTGCTATAACGTAAGTGATGAAAAACTAACTGGATGATTGGGTGTGTATGATTGTTGCATTTTGGAATGTTGGCCCAAGGAAGTTAGTTAGAAGTCAGTCAGCTTTACATTAGCCACGAACCGAGTGCTGATGTGAATCATGAATCGTGAATCATCAGTGCATTGTGGGGAGCTTGAGATCACATTTACTAGCAGTAATGATGGGACAGCCAGTTCAGAATCAGTTACTGCAGTTACTAAGAAAACAAAGTATTGGTTAAGATGACATCAACATTAGTGTTTTCATGCAAAAAGTGCTACTTTGACTGCATTTAAATACTCAACATCCCTGGTCTCCGGAGTGGTCTTTGCGTCTCTGGGTAATCGTCTCTGAGCCACAACAATACGTGCTATGGATAGATGTTAGCATTTCTTCTTTGTCTTTCGGTTGTTCCCTTTCAGGGGTCGCCACAGCAAACCATCCAACCCTGTCCTCTGCATCCTTTCCTCTTACACCGACTAACTCCATGTCCTCTCCCACTGCATCCATAAATCTTCTCTTTGGTCTTCCTCTAGACCTCCCGCCTGGCAGTTCCAACCTCAGTCTCTCCTCTGAACGTGTCCGAACCACCTCAATCTGGCCTCTCTGTCTTTACCCCCAAAACATCTCACATGGGTTGTCCCTCTGATGGACTCATTCTTGATGGTATCCATCCTTGTCACTCCCAAAGAGAACCTCAACATCTTCATCTCTGCTACCTCCTGTCTGTTCTTCAGTGCTGTAGAGCATCGCTGGTCTCACCACTGTCTTATACACCTTCCTTTTCATTCTCACTGATAGATGGATGGTTAGTGTAATGAATATACACACGTGGACAAAATTGTTGGTACCCTTCAGTCAATGAAAGAAAAACTCACAATGGTCACATAAATAACTTTAATCTGACAAAAGTAATAATAAATAAGAATTCTATGAATGTTAACCAATGAAAGTCAGACATTGCTTTTCAACCATGCTTCAACTGAATTATTTAAAAAAATAAACTCATGGAACAGACCTGGACAAAAATGATGGTACCCCTAGAAAATACTGAAAATAATGTGACCAAAGGGACATGTTAATTCAAGGTGTGTCCACTAATTAGCATCACAGGTGTCTACAATCTTGTAATCAGTCAGTGGGCCTATATATAGGGCTCCAGGTCGTCACTGTGTTGTTTGGTGACATGGTATGTACCACACTCAACATGGACCAGAGGAAGCGAAGGAAAGAGTTGTCTCAGGAGATTCGAAAGAAAATTATAGACAAGCATGTTAAAGGTAAAGGCTATAAGACCATTTCCAAGCAGTTAGATGTTCCTGTGACTACAGTTGCACATATTATTCAGAAATTTAAGATCCATGGGACTGTAGCCAACCTCCCTGGACGTGGCCGCACGAGGAAAATTCATGACAAATCAAAGAGACGGATAATCCGAATGGTAACAAAAGAGCCCAGAAAGACTTCTAAAGAGATCCAAGGTGAACTTCATGCTCAAGGAACATCAGTGTCAGATCGCACCATCCGTCGTTGTTTCAGCCAAAGTGGACTACATGGGAGACGACCAAGGAGGACACCATTGTTGAAAACAAATCATAAAAAAGCCAGACTGGAATATGCCAAACTACATGTTGACAAGCCACAAAGCTTCTGGGAGAATGTCCTATGGACAGATGAGTCAAAAATGGAACTTTTTGCCAAGGCACATCAGCTCTATGTTCACAGATGAAAAAATGAAGCATATCAAGAAAAGAACACTGTCCCTACTGTGAAACATGGAGGAGGCTCTGTTATGTTCTGGGGCTGCTTTGCTGCATCTGGCACAGGGTGTCTTGAATCTGTGCAGGGTACAATGAAATCTCAAGACTATCAAGGGATTCTAGAGAGAAATGTGCTGGCCAATGTCAGAAAGCTGGATCTCAGTCGCAGGTCATGGGTCTTGCAACAGGACAATGACCCAAAACACACAGCTAAAAACACCCAAGAATGGCTAAGAGGAAAACATTGGACTATTCTAAAGTGGCCTTCTATGAGCCCTGACCTCAATCCTATTGAGCATCTTTGGAAGGAGCTGAAACATGCTGTCTGGAAAAGGCACCCTTCAAACCGGAAACAACTGGAGCAGCTTGCTCATGAGGAGTGGGCCAAAATACCTGCAGAGAGGTGCAGAAGTCTCATTGACAGTTACAGGAATCGTTTGATTGCAGTGATTTGCCTCAAAAGGTTGTGCAACAAACTATTAAGTTAGGGGTACCATCATTTTTGTCCAGGTCTGTTCCATGAGTTCATTTTTTTTAAATAATTCCGTTGAAGCATGGTTGAAAAGCAGTGCCTGACTTTCATTGGGTAACATTCATAGAATTCTTATTTATTATTACTTTTGTCAGATTAAAGTTATTTCTTTGACCATTGTGAGTTTTTCTTTTATTGACTGAAGGGTACCAACAATTTTGTCCACGTGTGTAAATTCTTAGAAATATTACTTTGAAATTATCAAATTCAAATTCAAATCAAATTCAAATTTTATTTGTCACATACACAGCCATACACAGTACGATATGCAGTGAAATGCTTATACGACCGCTCCGTGACCTTAAATAATTTTTACAAAAGGAACCTATAAAACAGATTCCAACAAAGTTACAAAATATATATATATACATAAAATCTGAAGTATGAAAAAATGTGCTCTTGTCAGAAGTGGGATGTGATGTAATATATTGCGACTATAGTCTGTGAAAACTTGAGGTAGTTTTTTAATGAGATGAGGGGGGTGTGAAAAGAAGTCCTTGAAGTGTGCAAAATGTGCATATGTGCATATATGTGCAATGTGCATTGACATAATTGTCCGTTCTGTGTGTGCAAGAAAATGCAAAGGTGTTTAGTCCAGTGTGTTGGTTTGATTGAGAGACCGTATCGCCTGCGGGAAGAAGCTCCTTCTCAGTCTCTCTGTATTGGCCTTGAGGGAGCGGAAGCGCTTCCCAGACCGCAGCAGAGAGAACAGTCCATTGCTGGGGTGGCTGAGGTCCTTCATGATCTTCCTGGCCTTGGTCCAGCACCGCTTGCTGTAGACAGAGTGCAGGTCAGGGAGCTCAGTTCGGATGATGCGCTCAGCTGATCGCACCACCCTCTGTAAGGCTCGTCTGTCCTGCATGGTGCTGTTCCCGAACCAGGATGCGATGTTTCCCGTCAGGATGCTCTCTATGGTGCAGGAGTAAAAGTTCCTGAGCACCTTGGAGGGCAGTCTGAAGTCTCTCAGGCGTCTGAGGTGGTAGAGACGCTGTCGGGCCTTTTTCACCACGGTGTTGATGTGACAGGACCAGGATAGGTCCTGCGTGATGTGAACACCGAGGTACTTGAAGCAGTCCACTCTCTCCACTGGGCTCTCGTTGATGACGGGGGTCTGGTAGTTCCTCTCCTGCTTAGTGCTGAAGTCCACTATCAGCTCCTTTGTTTTACTGACATTTAGAAGAAGGTTGTTCCTCTGGCACCAGTTCTCCAGATTTCCAATCTCCTTCAAGTAGGCCGTCTCGTCGTTGTCAGAGATCAGGCCCACCACGACGGTGTCGTCAGCAAACTTGATGATGGTGGTGGAGCTGGTAGTGGCCGCACAGTCATGTGTGTACAGAGAGTACAGCAGGGGGCTCAGAACACAGCCCTGTGGGGCTCCAGTGCTGAGAGTGAGAGAGGCTGAGACGTGTCCACCCATCCTTACAGCCTGTGGTCTCCCAGTTAGGAAATTAGAGATCCACTGACATAGAGATGAGCTGAGTCCCAGATGCTCCAGTTTGGTGGTGAGTGTGGAGGGTATTATGGTGTTAAATGCTGAGCTGTAGTCGATGAAAAGCATTTTAACATAATTCCCCCTTCTAGTGTCTAGGTGAGTGAGTGTTGTGTGGAGGAGATGAGAGATGGCATCATCTGTGGAGCGGTTCGGGCGGTATGCAAACTGTAGTGGGTCCAGAGTGTCGGGTAGTGAAGAGATGATGAAGTCTCTGACCAGCCGTTCAAAGCATTTCATCACCACTGAGGTGAGGGCTACAGGTCGATAGTCATTGAGGGAAGCAGGATGTGGTTTCTTCGGAACAGGAACAATGATGGACTCTTTGAAGCATGTGGGGATCACCGACTGAGATAAGGAGAGGTTGAATATCTCTGTGAACACAGGTGCAAGCTGGTCTGCGCAGGCTCTGAGGACTCTACCTGAGATGCCGTCTGGTCCTGCTGCTTTCCTGATGTTCACTCTCCTGAAGGCTCTCCTCACGTCATGCTCGGAGATGATGAACGCGTTTCCGGTGCTGGCAGTGACTTCCTCTCTGCAGCCGTTAGCGCCGCTAGCATTAGCAACGCTAGCGTCTTTAGCTGCAGCCTCGAAGCGAGCATAAAAGGTGTTCAGCTCGTCTGCCAGAGTCATGTCCGCGTTCGTCATACCGGATGTTGGTGCTTTATAGTCCGTTATTGTCCTTAGTCCCTGCCACAGGCTCCTAGAGTCACTCTGTTGGAGTTGTGACTCTAGTTTCCTTCCGTAGCGCTGCTTCGCCTCTTTAACCGCCTTCCGGACGTTATAGGACGCAGCCTTGTACTGGTTCATGTCCCCCGATGCAAGTCCCGCGTTGTAGGCAGCGGCGCGAGATCTCAGAGCGTCGCGGATGGTTTTATCCACCCACGGCTTCTGATTGGGAAACGTTCTGATGGTCGTTTTCTGCACGGTATCATCCGCTAGTTTCCCGACGAATCCCACGACCGCTTCCGTAAACATGCTGACGTCATCGGAGCTGTTCCGGAACATGTCCCAGTCTGCGTCATCGAGTGCGTCCTGAAGCGCGGCCACCGATTGGTCCGTCCAGCGCGCGACCTCCCTCTGAACCGGAAGTTCCTGTTTAAGCCTTTGTTTATATTTTGGCATGAGGAAGATGGCGGCATGGTCGGATTTCCCAAACGGTGGACGAGATTGTGCCTTGTAGCCGTCCTTGACTGTTGTATAACAATGGTCCAGTGTCCTTTCACCCCTGGTTGGGCATGTGATGTGCTGATGAAAGTTCGGCGCTGCGCGTTTGAGGTTGGCACTGTTAAAGTCCCCCGCCACAATGAGCGCAGCGTCCCGGTGCTGTGTCTGGTGCTGTGTGAGTGCCTCATGCAGCTCGCATAAGGCAGTGTCCGTGTCCGCTTGTGGCGGAATATAAACGGCGCTGATTATGACCGATGTAAACTCCCGAGGAAGATAAAAAGGACGACACTTGATGGTCAATAGTTCCAGGTTGGGTGTGCAGGAGCGTGCGAGAGGAACAACGCTCGCGCTGTTGCACCAGCTGCTGTTCACCATTAAACACACGCCGCCTCCCCTTGTCTTCCCCGAGTCCCTTGTCCTGTCCATGCGGTGAACCGAGAAGAACTCGGCCGGCTGGATGGCGTGGTCCGGCACCGCTGGGTTCAGCCATGTCTCGGTGAAGCAGAGAAGATTGCAGTCCCGAATGTCTCTCTGGAACTTTATCCTGGCCCTGAGGTCATCGAGTTTGTTCTCCAGTGACTGGACGTTGGCGAGCAAGATACTAGGCAGAGGAGTGCGGTGTGCACGGGCTCTCAGCCTGTTCCTGACGCCGGCTCGTTTTCCTCGGGGCCGCCGCTTCGCGTCGCGTCCTTTGTTTTCCCTCAGGATCTCACTCGGCCAGCTCGGATCCGGAGTCAAAAACGTCGAATTGTGAGTACATTGTAGACCAATAGAAATAAGAGCATCTCTATCGTACCTAATGCACTCAATTGTGATGAATTGGCCGGATTAAAGTTACTAGAAATTAAATAAAAAGACGAAAACAAAGTAAAGTCGGTCGGAGCAGTCGTGACGGCAGCCGACCTCACCGGCGCCATCTTGTATCTTGTATTAACATTGTATCATAGTATTGTATCATAGTATTAACAATCATTATAAATCTTTTTATCGTCTTCTTTTATCTCACTAACTAATTTTTACATATACGTACAGTATTTATTTATTTTTTTTGTTATGAACATATTATGAAAGCCCAATGCAACTCCTATTTAAACCACATGTTACCAAAAAAAAATAAATAAAAAACATCTGAAAACTATTATGTAATTCACTGAAATATCAAATCACATTCTAATAATATTTTATTGTTCGTTGTCTTTTTATTCGAGCTGACTTTATATTAGCTACAGTAAGTAAACGGTTTTGATTTTCCCTGTGCACCGGTTAAACCACCCCATGAATCATTGTTAGGGGAAATCAGTGGTCACATCAGTGAAGAGTCATCTACACATTAAGTTTTAAGAGAAACCCCAAGTGACCTTTTGCACCAGGTTGAATTAATTGCCACAAGTGGAAACTGTAGTGTCTCTCCACCATTGTTTGTCAATCATTTTTTCATTAATGGGAAATAACTCCATCCATGACCAACTGTGATGACCAACTGGCCAAACTTTAACAGTCTTCCATTTAAATCAACTCAAGAAATATTTATTTTAGAGCATTACATTTGGCCCCATTGAGTCACTACCGCTCCCTCAACAAGTGAAAACATCATGCAAGTACAGTACATGCACATTTATTTGACTTTTATCAACTATACATGACGTTTCAACAAACAGCTGTTCAAGTCAAACCTGGACTTGTCATGACATTTCTGGTAATTGACGGTGTAGAATTGGTTAGTAACGTTTACAGAAGACCTCAAGCACAATACGGTGATGAGACAGTAAAATATTTGGACAGTGCGGACCTTTCGAAGAAGGCCGTACATCCGTGGAGGACGATCCTGGGGGTTGCTCGGAGCCAGCCGCGGAACACCTGATTCTTCTTGAAAATCGATGCATAGCTTGTCACCAACTTGCAGGTCTGTCTGTGTGAACTGTACACACAATCGTTCAATTCCCTCATTCCTGTATACACATCCATTTCTACATTAAAGGAGTTCCTGGGAGGCCAGTGTTTCAGATGTAAAGCAGGCGGTTTAATCACACCTTGAGCATACTGAGAAAACTTTCCTGGATACCTTAATGGTATCCAAACACTAGTGAAAAGCTGGGATAAGTGTATTCGTGTATCAGGGGATTATATAATATAGAGAAATTAATTAAAGAGACTTCTTACTGTTATTCTGCACAATCAAAAGTCCCGGTTTGACTTGAACACCCTATGTGTTCAGGCTGGCTTTAGATTTATCTGCCAATTTGTTTGAAAATTATTAAAACCCCCCCAAAAAATGTATCAAAAATCAAAAGCTCTCATTAGATTTGTCGTTTCTGTGGTAAAATCCCTATGACGTAATTTCTCTAGCTTTTTGAAACATGTTGTGATTTCTACAAGAAGTTGTGCAAGCATAAATGACAAAGTGTGAACCTGGATCTGATGCCAAGGAAGAGTGCAGTGACGTCCTTTATTATCTGCCCATGATCAGTGAAGAAATACTGTTAGTTCAAATGGAAGCAAACAAATGTATAAAAAGATGTGCTGCATTCCTTCATTGATTATTGATTAAGTAATAAAGGACGTCACTGCACTCGTGTACTGTGCAAATGTTCCCCGAACTAGAAAGCAAAGATGCTTAAAAAGACAGAAATTAAACATTTTCTACATTACAGGAAAGTTAATAAACTAAGCAAAAATGATATTTTCCATGATAACAGTTTGCTTTTTATGAGTCAGAAGTCTCAGGTAAACTTTGTGAAATTGCCTGACATGTTTTTCAGAGTATCATGAAAATGAAAAAAAAAAATCTGCCACACTTCTGGAAACTTTGACTGAAACTTTCACACTCACTTGTTTTTTTTTGCAGTTAAAACCCAGCAATTATGCACTTTCATCAAAAAGGTAGTCTGTTACATATTGTATAATGGATATACTGACATTACTGTCTATACTGTATATATATATATATGATTTTTTGCTTTAATAATGATGTTTGTAAATATTAACATTATTTTCATATTATACAAACTTTCAGAAACCAGTGAAAATATGTTGAGCAGATATGTTCATCTGAACATAATATATATATATATATATATATATATATATATATATATATATATATATATATATATATATATATATATTTATTATTTTTTTTATATATTTTTTTTAAATACCATAACTGCGAA
>QNUK01000355.1:637500-665000 GCA_013621035.1 Clarias magur
ACTCTTTTATTTGCCGTGTCCTCTACACACACACACACACACACACACGCACACACACGCACACACACACACCCACACACACACAGAATACAGTTGTACTATTCAGGTTTCATATTGTCCTTATGTTCTTGTATATGTGTGTGTGTGTGTGTGTGTGTGTGTGTGTGTGTGTGTGTGTGTGTGTGTGTGTGTGTAGAGCCTCCCTGCCTGCAGGCCTGTGCTCAGTGAGCTGTCACACACCTGGGCAGCACACAGCTCCAATCCCGAGGGTGTTTTGACAGGCATGTGTTTTATGATGATTGTCACGTCGGTCTCAGGAAATGAGACGCAAATGACCACATGTACGTTGGAAAGGTCTGGAAATCTCTGCTGTAGGTGTGAACATCAAACATTTCACATTTACACATCTGTAGCGGTGTGTCGACTCACTGAGGGGTAACAGACTACGGGACATGCGCTTATATGGAAATAATCAGTGATGCTACCTGGAGGTAGAGTTACTGTATCATCACAACGTTTGGTATTACCAACATATCTTTACATTTAAATTTCATAAATAACAATACATTACATCATAATCATAACCCACTTCTACTGTAGTTACATCCCCTGGTATTACTTATCTTATACCACCACTCTCATCCAGCACGGCCATATGAACAGCTAGTACGGTGATGAAACTCACGTTCGGGACATTAAAGGGGTTCCTGGGACGCCGGGGGGACACACTTTCTGTTAAAACTGATTTAAAATGTGTAATGATTCACTCCGTGGATGTTTCACAACAGTAAGTGTTGGTCATTAATAAAAACATTTTCTTGACTTGATATACTGTAAGAGGGATATTTGGTTTTATTTTCATACAACTTATCTATATATATATTATATCTTTCTGGATATTTGATGGATGTCGTGCCTACTTACAAATACTGCCAACAGATTAACACACGCCAGACTGTAGCTGCAAATTTACAGTTACAGTCTCCAGATTTGTGCGTTTATGCAAAGCACTGGATCGTAATTGTACTTCTGTTTCTAACTCTAATCCCAAAGCGGAGGACAAACTCAGCAGCTGCTGCTCGGGTGTGTTGTGGAAGTGAACCAGCCTCCTCTTGGGAGCGAGTGTTTCATGCTAGAACAAATACAGCAACCTTAAACATGGAGAGAGAGAGAGAGAAAGAGAGAGAGGTTTTGAGGTTTTAAACTTACTTTATTATAACAAATTTGGGGGTGTATTTTTGTGTATAAATACAGTATATATATACATACACACACACACACACACACACACACACACACACACACACACACACACACACACACACACACACACACACACACACACACACATATATACACACACACACACACACACACACACACACACACACACACACTATATATATATATATATATATATATATGAGAGAGAGAGAGAGAGAGAGAAAGACACAGAGAGACAGAGAGAGAGAAAGAGAGAGAGAGACAGAGAGAAAAGAGAGAGAGACAGAGAGATAGAGAGAGGGAGAGAGACAGTGAGACACACAGAGAGAGACAGAGAGAGAGAGAGGGAGACAGACACAGAGAGAGAGAGAGAGAGAGAGAGAGAGAGAGAGAGAGACAGAGAGAGAGAGGAAGAGAGAGAGAGAGAGAGACAGGGAGAGACAGAGACAGAGAGACAGAAAGAGAGAGAGAGAGAGAGAGAGAGAGAGAGAGAGAGAGAGAGAGAGGGTGTAGAAGTGCCACTTTTATTTTCAGGAAGGAAACATCTGTGGAACAGTAACCAGTAACAGACGAAAAAGCGGAATCCGTGTCGGGAACTGTTAAAGATAGACATTAAGTGTTCCTCAAATATGTGCGCACGCACACACACACAAACACACACAAATACACACACTCGCACACACACACACACACGCACACACACACACGCACGCGCACACACACACACACACACACACACACACACACACACACACACACACACACACACACACACACACACACACACACACACACGCCCTTTGTGCCACTTCCCTTCAGTTTCCAGCGACATGCTCTGTAATAAAGTGCTGTGTGTTACTGGATAAATAAACGTGCCACATCTCACAACACAAGGCCTTCACAGAGATCCGTCACACAACACCGTATGTCTAAGATTCTGGACCGCACGCTGCTCTGTTAGACTCCGCCTTGATTTACTGTGGGACTTTACAACTTTCATATTCAATAATACACCCGATGACACTGTTGTGGTTTTCTTGTGGACGTTTATTACAAAGGGACGTGAACTTTACATTTTACACCTGGTTTCTGCAGCGCTTTTAACCTGCTGCCTCATAGTCCTGCATGTTCATTAAGTAATAATCGAGCTTCAGACATGATCACTGCCGTTAGTTCTGTATGGGACTGTATATATTTTTCAGATTTTCAGTAGGGTTTGAACCTGGGACCTTTAATTTACGAAACGACGCTCTGGTGTCAGCACTTTGTATAAGTCACTTTGCAAAGTCCATTGCTTATGCTTTTGTCTTATTAACTTCAAGACAGCAAAAACAGAGGAAGGCAGGATTATTAATAGCTGCTAAAATGTAAGTTAGAAGGGGAACTGACTTATATTGTGGCTGGTCCACAATTTTAACATGTCTATAAATGGATAAAAAGTATGACATCATTCTTTAAACAATATCTTAAAAAAAAAAAAAAAATCATTGTTAGAGTTGGGAAACTGCCCTGGTGTCTTATACAGGACAGGACGTACAGTATTGTCTCAGGTTAAATTCTTCACATATTGTACAGTTGTATAGCCAAAACCATCACCATACTACTGTGGCTAAGTCAGTCAAGACTGTGTCTTCAGAGGAGAGAAACCATCAAGATCATGTCAGGGTTGAAAAAAAAAAAAAAAAACTTTCAAGGCCAAGCTTGTTGCCGCTATTCATGCATCATGCAACATAAAAATAAATAAATAAATAAATAAATAAATAAATAACACTCTTAATCAAGATCAGGACTGTATTTAGCAAAACCAAGATCAGGACAAGCTGAAGAACAACGAGCAAGAATCTGAACAGATTCAGTATGAATGAAGGAGGAAATTGAGACTGATTTTAAATAATTTTACCTTTAAATATTTATCTAGAATCCTAACCAATGCCGTGCAAACTGTCAAAAAATTATGATGTTGCTTTATTCACTACAGCATGTATAGTGAACATGTATAAAGTTGTTGTTATAGTCATGAACATGATGCTATTCTTGATTTATACACTACTGTAGATTGCTATACAATGACATTTTCATAACTAAAAGTATGTTGAATATACACTATCGCTCAAAAGTTCGGGATCACTTTTGAACTCCACGTTTGTTCTACACTGTAAAACAATATGCTATTGTAGAGGCGTCGAAACACAATAAAAAAAAAGAACAGTTGATATTGAGATGCATCTGCTACTTCTGCTCTGTAAAGCTTCATAACGGTGCTGGTTGTTACGTACATTAATTGGAGATTTCTGAACTTCTCCTCTACAGCAGAGGTAATGTAAGTTTTGGTCTCGCACAGTTTCATCATGGAGCTTGATGGGTTTTGCAAATGCACTCGACACAATACTGTT
Organism: Clarias magur; assembly: GCA_013621035.1. Taxonomy (NCBI): domain Eukaryota; kingdom Metazoa; phylum Chordata; class Actinopteri; order Siluriformes; family Clariidae; genus Clarias; species Clarias magur. Next base: position 641,118 of record QNUK01000355.1, read on the forward strand.
CTTGCAAGAGCTGATCCAGAACAGCCGACCTTCATGTCTTAAAATGACAACTGACTGGTGTTGTTACGTAATTATCTAATTCCAGATGTATTATTTCAAAGTTTTGAAATCCTCCTGATTTGTTGTAGAATGTAGAAAATAAATCCCTAAACAAAAAGAAGGAAATTGTGTCCAAGTGAGCCCAAACCTCGAAACGTTCTAGTGTATATATACAGGGTGGGCCATTTCTATGGATACACCTTAATAAAATGGGAATGGTTGGTGATTTTAACGTCTTGTTTGTGGCACATTAGTATATGTGAGGGGGCAAACTTTTCAAGATGGGTGGTGACCATGGTGGCCATTTGGAAGTCGGCCATCTTGGATCCAACTTTTGTTTTTTCAATAGGAAGAGAGTCATGTGACACATCAAACTTATTGGGGATTTCACAAGAAAAACAATGGTGTGCTTGGTTTTAACGTAACTTTATTCTTTCATGAGTTATTTACAAGTTTCTGACCACTTATAAAATGTGTTCAAAGTGCTGCCCATTGTGATGGATTGTCAATGCAACCCTCTTCTCCCACTCTTCACACACTGAGAGCAACACCGCAGGAGAAATGCCAGCACAGGCTTCCAGTATCCGTAGTTTCAGGTGCTGCACATCTCGTATCTTCACACCATAGACAATTGCCTTCAGATGACCCCAAAGATAAAAGTCTAAGGGGGCCAGATCAGGAGACCTTGGGAGCCATTCAACTGGCCCACCACGACCAATCCACTTTTCAGGAAACTGTTAATCTAGAAATGCTCGGACCTGACACCCATAATGTGGTGGTGCACCATCTTGCTGGATAAACTCGGGGAACGTACCAGCTTCAGTGCATAAAGAGAGAAACACATCATCATGTAGCAATTTCAAATATCCAGTGGCCTTGAGGTTTCCATTGATGAAGAATGGCCCCACTATCTTTGTACCCCATATACCACACCATACTATCACTTTTTTTGTTCCAACAGTCTTGGAGGGATCTATCCAATGTGGGTTAGTGTCAGACCAATTGAATGGCCCCCAAGGTCTCCTTATCTGACCCCCTTAGTTCAGACTGTAGGCACTAGTGAAACACTGAGATAACTGCATCAGTGTATCAGGGGGTTAAATAAAGGGAGGTTTTACTCTCATAACTGTGTTTGTTATTCTGCACAATTTAACATTCTCATATATGATTATGAAACCTATTTCTTGACTTTTTTTGCTCTAACATTCATTAAGATTAATCAGGGCCTTGTTGCTGAGGGTCTTGCACTATGGAAGCTTAATGGTGCTGTGGACTGAACTTGTGACCTTCTGATTGGTACATCTTAATTAATGAGCGATCTACTGAGATTCCTATTGTCAAATCATTTTTTGCTTCATTTTATGAATGAATGCAATAAAACAATACTCATTTTAAGACTGACAGTAAAGAATAAATAAAAACATACAGTAAAAGCAGGCTTGGTGAAGTGAAGGAAATATTAACTACATTTGATTATATACAAGATGTTTCCACTTAGTTTGTGCCATGTCAAGTTGAGAGACATTGGGTTGTTGTTTTGTTATTTGATAAGTTGTCAATTATAATGTCGTGCTACTTGTTTTCCAAGTAAAAAAGTGATTTTCCAAAAAAAGAAAAGTAAGAAAAAAATTTATATATATTTATGTTACAGTGGTGGAGGCTTCCTTAGAATCCTGATTTATGCACTTTAAAAACTGATTTACGCACATTAGAAACGGCTGAAGATTAAACCTTACATAACAAAGCGCTTCCGTGGATCCACAAATTATTTTCTCCAAACTTTAGCCAGTTTCACTTCTACATATTGACCGTAGAAGAAGAAGTAGTGGTAGTAGATCTACGTACGTTGTACCGTACTAGATATACCATGCTGCGAGTAATTCCATACTTCATTTTATTATTAGTTTTCCAAAATTTAATCCATTTAAAATTTCGTTTTTGCATCCATACCTAATGTCTTTTCTCAAAATCAGTATGTTTTGCTCCTAAATGAAGTACCACACTGAAAGTACCACACTTGAGGTTTTTTTTTTTTTTTTTAGCATAGAATCAGCAAATACACAAAATGTGGTTTGCAAACCATGGTTTCCTTTCACACGCACTCACACATACACAATCACACACAATCCCTATGTGTTTGTATGTTTCATAGAAACAACACACACAACAAAAGTTATATGGTCCGCATCTCTGTCTTGTTGTTACTTGCATCAATTAGACTCTTAAATAGCTCTTATCTGATGCCCTGGAGTTACAGTCTAGTCGCTCTTTATTGCCACTATGCTGATAACGGCTCCATAATCATCGTTTAGAAAGAGAAAGAGAAAGAGCGTTGAGGCCTCGATAGACCTGAAAATAACTTTAATCTAGCGTAAAGCCCGACAGCGGAGCGGCCGATAAGATAAACACGCCCTGCCAGACAATGTGTGTGTTGTGCTGTAAGTCACACAGACAGGTGTACGTAGTTATGGCGGGATGTCTCATGCGCTGTCTGGACAGGACTGGTCTGGTCTGGTCTGGTCTGGTCGGTGTCAGAGCCATTTCAGTAAAACAAACAAACACACGCTGACAGGTGCTGTAAAACGGGCATTATTCATTAGATTGAACCTGAGCCAGGGTAGCATGTGAGATAATAATAATAATAATAATAATAATAATAAAAAAATGTAAAACATGAACAACATGCTGTAGGCAGCGAGATACAGTAACAAGATATAATGTGGTCTATCCACTTCTACGTGTGGTTTTTCTGCTACAGAGGGACCCAAAAGGGGCACATTTTCTCACGTGTAGGTGCACCTATAGGGTAGTTCATAAGCTTTTCTCACACTGACATGAGAGAGAGAGAGAGAGAGAGAGAGAGAGAGAGAGCACTTAGAAAACATTCAATCATGTTTTCTTGCATCTACTGTAGGAGCAACAGGATGGAAATTCCTGCTGAATCTTCCATCTTATACATCTGATCAATCTAGAGGGCATTTAATCATGTTTGACCACATCGCAGAGTCCTTAAACGGCATTGAATCACATGTAGGAGAACCTAGAGGTCACTTCATACTGTTTTCTCACATCACGGCATTTAGCGCCTACAGGGCACTTCATTATGTTTCCTCAAGTGTGTGAGCACCTAACAGGCATTTAATAAATATCGTTTCACAAGTTGGATCATCCTAGAGGGCATGTTTCTCTCATATATATGAGTAAAGGGCATTGAATCCAGTTTTATCACATGACGGTGCATTTATTGATGTTTCTTTGTACATAGGAACACACAGAGGTGTTTTCCTTTATGTTGTCTTTCACATATGAGCACATATGTGCTCAAAAAAAAAAAAAAAAAACATTTTTAAAGGCCCCCTAGGCTCTCATGAGTGTTTTCTTATAAGTAGAATCATCCTAGAGGGCACGGCATTATGATCTCCCACATGCAGGAGCATTTAAGAGGGCGTTCAATTGTGTTTCTTTTATGCAGGTGAACCTTGAGGGTGCTTCCTTGTTTGTTTTTTTAGCACATGGTGTGCATTTAATTTTGATTTTTAAAAGTAGGCTCTTCCCGGTGTTTTCTCACATGTAGGTGCATTATTGAGAGCACCGCATCTCTGAGAGGGAACCATTTAATGCAGTTTATTTAAGGCAGTCTGCATAAAGGGAAACCTATAGGACACTGCATCAAATATTCTAAACTGAAAGGCAGTTCACAATTTTTATTATTATTATTTTTTTTATGAAAGGACGTCCTAGATGGCAATTCATCACAAGTTTTTATCTTGACCTTGCGGGCACTGGAGGTGTTACTTAAAGTCATTTTCCTATAAGCGCTGTTAAGTCTGAGATTAGTGTCCACATTTTTCTTTTTCTTTTCTGAAATCTCTTTTTTTTTTTAAATGTATTTTAAAACTAATAGGCCTATTAGTCATACATTCTTGCTCTCTAGATTAAAAAAGTAACCAGTCTTAAAAGTGCAGTTTATTCCAAATCCATTTTAAAAATCCATTAAAAAAATAAAAAAAAATCACAGAGGTAGAAAATTAAGATGTAACAATGAGGTTATTATCTTCTTAGTGTGCATGTGTGTGTGAGAGAAAGAGACACTCAGTAGTAACCCCTAATTAGAGAGAAAATATGTGCACTAGTTTCTGGGTGGACTGATGCGTCTGTCAGAGCAGACAAAAAGGACCACAATCTCAGACACACACTGTCTCTTTCTTTTTTCTCTTGCAACCTGATACAAGGTGATTGCAATGTACAACTAATATGTGTACTTCTGCCAGCTTTACTGAAAATGCACCTCATAACCTCATCTCTCAGAGAACGCGAGCGAGAGAGAGCGAGAGGAGACATCCGCAACCACATGGACATGGAGTCCTTCCCTACTCCCTGATTGCAAAACCTTCCTGACCATGACCTGACGTTGCTGTTCTGGCCTGCGCTGCCGATCAGAACTACACCCAAGATTTGAAATCCTGCTTGCGGTTTGAGAGTTTGTTGTTTCAGTGCCACCCATGTGGCCATAAAGGAGAAGAGAGACAAAGAACAAAGAGGAACTGTGCACACTGAGAATTTCTGAGGTTTTCCTGTATCTGAGGAGCGCAAGGAAACCGAACGGCGCTTCACTGAACTGTTCCTAGATCATCTAGCTCTCAGCCAGCATCCATTTTATTTACATCCCTACAAACAATCATTAAGCAGGGCACGTGCGTGGGTGAACTGTATCAAGAACACGGACCTCATCGTAATCATAATCTGATGGGATTTATGGGTTTTATATATATAATAATAGACATGACAGACATTTGGCGAGCTCTTACAAGTAGATCAGAGGTCAGGCTTATCTGATCTAGGATCAGTGAGAATGTGTGAATGAGATGGATCAGCTGGTAAGAAGTGGCACGAACAGTTCCCAGATCAGCTTTGATGAAGCTTCATCTAAACAGAAATCAGTTGGACTGATACGTACTGTATAGGGTTGAATATTGAGTTTTATGCTCGAACTTACATGGAGCTGAGTTTGTGCTTGAGTGAACTGGTTCTAGATCAGCACCTATTACGGTATTATGTTTTTTATATATTCAATTCAATTCAATTCAATTTTATTTCTATAGTGCTTTTAACAATGGTCATTGTCTCAAAGCAGCTTCACAGAAATGAAAAGAAGACTTATGGAAATGTATATATGTGTAAGAAAAATGTGACTAGATAATGAGATTGTCTCTGATGAGCAAGCCAAGGGTGACGGCGACAGTGGCAAGGAAAAACTCCCTGAGATGGCAGTAGGAAGAAACCTTGAGAGGAACCAGACTCAACAGGGACCCCATCCTCATCTGGGTGATAACAGATAACAGAAATTGTATAACATCATGTGTGTTATATATGCAGATGAAAGTTCCATATAAAAGAAGTTAATTTAAATTAACACAAAGTCCAGTTCAGCACAGGGATGAGTCAGCAGGTGCAGAGGGCAGATGGGGGTCTGGATCACTGGGAGCTCAGGAGCAGCATGTGTAGCTCCAAACCAAAATGAAGAAGAATCCAGCTGGAGCTGGTCCTTCTCTGGATGCCTCAGGAACCTCGCAGGGTCGCCTCTGTCTACTGAAGCTGGCACGATCTCCAAATTATGTGTATGCCAGATTAAAGAGATGCGTCTTGAGTCTTCTTTGAAATTGGGAAACTGTGTCTGAGCCCCGAACACTGTCAGGAAGGCTATTCCAAAGTTTTGGAGCTAAATATGAAAAAGCCCTACCTCCTTTTGTAGATTTTGATATTCTGGGAACTACCAGTAGTCCAGAGTTTGCTGATCTTAAGGAGCGTCCTGGATTGTAACGTATCAGAAGACTGGTTAGGTATGTGGGAGCTAGACCGTTTAGAGCCTTGTACGTAAGTAATGCTATTTTGTAATTAATTCTAAACTGAACATACATATATATATATATATATATATATATATATATATATATATATATATATAGTACATATAGTTGGATGAGCTGTTTCTAGATGATAATGATTATAATGCTGGATGCGGGTACACATAAGCATCCTCGTGTCCGATCTATTATGATCTAAAGATAGTTATATTATAAAGACATGCATACAGTACATACTGTAGCTGAGTGAACTCTTCCTGGATCAGCTGGATACACCTACTCAATACAACCACACTCTGTTTCAGTCATGATGGCACGAATATGATAATAGGGTAGTAAGAGTAAGTGTATCTCAGTCACGCTAATCATCCATGAGCATTTGCATTGGTCTATGACTGGCAGCCAGAAATAACCTCCAGGATCTCATGCTCATTATAGAAGAGAAGATCAACGCACGCATCCTTCCTGATTAACTGATAGGACTTTTAATCAGGTGTAAGCCCTTGATTGGACTGAGGGAATGAGAAACAACAACAACAACAACAACAACAAAAAAACCTCCCCGCTTCACACCCAGTGCACCAGAATGTCCCGTCTGCGTCAGCTCGACGGCTCCCCCTAGGACTCTCAGCGTGGCATCGCAGCGCATAATTTCTCAACCCCTGTCCTGGGCTTTCTCCTAAAAGTAACAATATTCTGTTTATGAGAGGCAAAAGTGAATTCTTGGGTTTCTGGCTTTTGCTCTGATGGTTCCCCATTTCAGTGAGTGTTGTGAAGATGCGAGTCAGATCTAAACATCTACACTCATCCCAGGCTGATCGGTTTGACTCAACATTTTGTAGTTGTCCATTCATTTCTGGTTATACCATAGCAATACGTTCAAGGCAAATTTACTGACTGTTGCGTATTGATGTTGCATCTTTATTGCACTTACAAGATATCCGTGCAGATATATATGATGCTTTTTTTGTGTGTTCCTGTGTGTACAGAAGGGTGTATGTGGGTGTGTGCAGGTTCTTTCTTTCTTTCTTTCTTTCTTTCTTTCTTTCTTTCTTTCTTTCTTTCTTCCTTTCTAGCTGATAGATTAGACTTTGTAATCCCATTTCATTTTCTTTTTAATTTTTACAAAATCTGCAACCTTTTCAGAGCATAAGTAGCAGATAGATCTCAATATCACCTGTTCAGAGCATCTTTTGGATAAACGCCTTCAGTATTGTTTAGAAGACAAACACATTAGAAGGATGTCCGAACCTTTCGACTAGGTCTGCCCTTTTGCCACCAAAACAGTGATGCCGTATGTATTCCGACGCCTTCCTCTGTGAACCAGAATGGACCTTTTCAGGGGTTTGAGCTACACAGACATATTTGTGTATGTGCGTGTTTATCAATAACAACCAATGAATATTAGATAAATAAAAATCATACCATGAAAAAGTTGCCCTGTGAACCAAATGAGTAAAGTTCCAAGAAATTAGTGTGGTGACTTGTTTCCCCACCTTTTATAAAACATTTCTCTCTCTCTCTCTCTCTCTCTCTCTCTCTCTCTCTCTCTCTCTCACAAACACACACGCACACACACACACACACATAGAGAGACACACACATATACACACAGAGCATACACGGCTCTGTGGTTTGTGGTCTTCAATACACATGCCTACTTTGACCTTCTGTGGAAACTGGAGTTTGGCTCAACAGTGTATGAGCATCCAATAAAAAATAAGCGCACGCCCGCTGATAGGAAGAAAACAGTTCTCAAGAAATGCATTCCTTCTTAAACCTTATCACACCATGAGACACTTTCTCTCCGTCTATGTCTCAGGCACTCTCTGTTTCGCTAACACCATGTAAGCCACGGCTGTGAGAAACATCAAACGCAGACTGAATATATGGCCTTGATATTTGGCTTTTGACTAGTAATGAGAGGAAATGGTACATGAATCAGGCTTTTGTGTGTTACGGTGGAGACTTCAAATTTACTTGAAAACTTACTTTGGATGCTCCGATGCAAAAAGACTGACTAAAGTGATGCCCCGGTCCTTTCCTTCCTTCCAAACATTTACTTTTCCAAAGCGAATGTGTTCTGAAAAATCACTCAGAGTCGTATAATATTTGTACTTTTAAAAAATATGGGTGGGAAAAAAAAATTAATTTTAGCAAAAATTCTAATTACATTTAGAATTTCAAATGCTTATACGGAAAGTTAACATGGCGGCACCCGACCTCACCAGCGCCATCTTGAGCATGACTAGCTAACGTTTCTAAAAAGGCTAGCTATCTTAGCTAGTAGTTGTTTAAATAATGTTAGGTAAACAATGCTAGCAAAAGAAGAATTGTGTGGTCTTGTTGCGTAGTTTTCAACCAGAACACTACACAGGACTAAACCATTATGGACACTTCATGGACATTCCTCATCTGTACATTTGCACATTCAAGCACACTTGCATTCACCCTGAACTCTCCATTTCACTTTGCACATTGCAGACATTTACGGACATTGTAGATCTACATATTAATGCACATTTGCACACTCCGAGGACATTTCCATTTAAATTCTATTACATCCAGTTCAATAGAAATTATTTTACAAGTTTATTTTATATATCTGTATAGATAAGATATATATATATATAATGTTTTCTATAGCTAAACTTATTCTTATTTTATTCCATAATTTATTTCTTGCTGTTATATGACTGGGTATGTGACAAAATAAAATTTTAATTTGTAATGTTTACAGAGAAAACATTCTTTTGGCAGTGCTAGGCCGTAAAAGCAAGCACGCTATTATTCACACAAAAAGACTGAAAAACTTTTAGATGGTTGATGTGTTTCATCCAAATCCAAAAAAGTATACTGTTACCCTGTACATTACACACAAGTTCATAGGAAATCTGGCCCATAGGAAATTTTACTATGGTATACAGTAAGTACCATGGTAGGCCAAAGGTTCCTGCACCATTGTCTGTAGTACCATGGTATTACTGATAATACCTTGGTCACACTACTGTACACGGTTCTACTGTGGTACATATATTGATACAATGGTACATCTACTATGGTATGGTACCTGGTCAGGGGCGGATCTAGAAAATTATTCATGGGGTGGCAAGGCGGTGGCATTAAAATTATGAGGGGTGGCAACACTGGAGCAAGCATCCTTGCATGTTTTTTGTGGATTCAAGGAACGCTATTCTTATTCGGTGTAAACACTAGGGTGCACATGTTTACATTGTCCTATAAAAATGAAATAAAGGCTGATGTGTGATTGAATTGAACCTGATATCTGGATTGGAACGTCAGATAAATTAAAAAACTCTTTTATTTTTAGAACACTAGGACACTAGTTCTGGGGTGGCAAATGGGGTAGATCCGCCCCGGTAGATCCGCCCTTGTAGCTGGTTCTACTATGGAACATGTACCAGGATACTGACAAAAATATGGTGTACATGTTTATCTATTATAATGGTAATATTTATATGTTATACGAATGCAGCATTAATTAATTTAATACCATAGTGTATGGTACTGCCTGTACTAGACCATACCAGGACTACGTACTAACATATCTAATATGGTACAGTATGTACAAACACACTGTATTAGTTACCTGCTGAAATTTGGTACCCAATAAGTACCATGGTATTCACCAAAGTAGTGGGCCACACAACAAAATACTACAATGCTAACTCAATTCTTTGGTGAATACCATGGTACTTATTGTGTACCACATTGACTACCATGGTATTCACCTAAGTATTAGTGTACACAACATAATATTACCACAGTACCAACTAAAGTGCTATTGTACCAACCTTGGTACTCTCTAAAGTCCTCTGGTAATATCTGAAGTACCACCGTAACACCATGGTACTGTATATTATGACATGTGCCTTAATTTATAATAAACGATAAATTTATTATAAAACACTGATTTTTCTCACAGGTTGCTACAAATGAACATTAAGTAGCAATAAGCAATGAGTAGCCTAATCTAGCTCGAAGATCAAATTTAACAAGTTAGCAAATTAGCAATTGAAGGTTTCCAGGGAAATCTCTGCAGGGGGAAATGAATGTAAGAACATTTTCATTCTTTGAACAAACTTGATAAAGTTATTGTGGACTGAAGAGCTTTAGCAAGTGATGCCACCTCAAACTATTTTAGTCCATAATATGTTATTTACAATCAGAGAGCTATTTTGTCTGATTAAAGATGACTCTTTTCCAATAAAACTGAGTCATCAGCCTCAAATGAGTAAACTGACTCATTAGCCTTGACTAGCTTGTTAAAGGCAGCAAGACAGCGTTTTCAGAGACAAAGGGCAAATGAACAAGCTAGCTGACTTAGCTAATGAGTCTTTGAGTAATGCTAAGCAACACACACCAGAGTGCTAATGTTTCCAGAGAGGATGTTGCTGTACTTTTCCACAGCTGCACTGAATCCAATAAAGTCCTATCTTTGGAGTAAGGTATACATGTAAAAAAAAAAAAAAATTCTTTTTAATAAATAAAAATCTTTAGGTGAAATGGGCTTTTTGAAGTGAACTGATTAGCTAACACAGCTAAAGTAAAATGCAACTAGCTTGTTAAAACAAGCTAGCAAGTAGTTTCTTGCTCGAGATGGGAATAGGGTGCACATATTTATGTGAGATAAATGACTTGTTCTTGAGTTTATTAATTTAAAAATATATATATATTAAAAAAAACTTAAAAGAGCTCAAAGTCAGATGATTATCTCAGTCTCTTGTTTGTACATCTATGGTTTCACCTCCTACACATTCAAAAGCAGTTTGATTGCACAGCTGATGTGGAGGTTTTTGTCCCTCTTTCTCTGGAAACTGCAAGTTTTTCATCCAGTTTATGCATGCATGAAACAGAGACTGTGTGCCTGCTTGTGTGTATGTGCGGGTGTGTAATCCTCTCAGCAGAGGCCCTATAAACTGCACTATTACTTCACTCGATTACAAATCCTTATCTTTCGGCAGATCTTTTCTGTCTGTCCAACAGCGTGAGAACGAGACTCGGTGTAGGTGGCCCCTTCCAGGATCTGACGGCACATTTCACTGACTTACTGCTCTGACCGTTGATGTAGATCGACCTCAGTGATGCTTACACCCAGCTATAAGTGGAGCTTTCTAGGTATTGTTATTGTTGCTGGTTCTAATGACTGAATCTAGACACATCTGTACTACTCTGCAGTCTTTACTCATACTCGTACTACGACTGCATTTTGCATAGCCAAAATGATAAAGCTGTTCATACTGTACCACGGTGGAATTTAATTCCCGAATCAGATTTGTCATAGGACAAATGTTTTTTTTTTTTTTTTTTTTTAGTAGCAGGCGATCCGACACTAGCACAGCTGGAAATCACGGGTTCATATTAATGTACTCGTTCTGCGCAAACAGCTCATGCGTTGTTATTTATCGGAGAATAAATGCGTAATTGCGGATGTAAAGAAGTTGTCTTTTTTTTTTAGGGGAAAGCCTTCAGCACTTCTGGTTTACTGATCACATGACAAGCTGCTTTTGTCATCTTATAAACTTTTAAAGAGGGATAAAAGACACGCTGGTCAGAGAACAGTTAGTCAGAGTTGCTTTAAAGTAAGAGATAATAAGGAAATAACTTGCCTTGTTAATTAATAAATGTATAAAAGGTAGACTGTAGGATTTTTCAATAAATGAACAATTGTCAGCGCTGTGTGATAAGAGGAAAGAGAAAATAATCAAACTTCCATCTCATGTAACTCTTCTTCACTGTAGGCCTCATCAGATCGCTATGGCGACCTCATATCTCATAAAGTGTTTTATTACTTATATAATGTTCAGTTCTTTCTCATCACTTTCACACTGGAGGGTCTAGAGAAACCATTTCACTTTTTGAGAATGTGTGTGTGTGTGTGTGTGTGTGTGTGTGTGTGTGTGTGTGTGTGTGTGTGTGTGTGTGTGTGTGTGTGTGTGTGATAAACCATATAAACAGAATCTGCATGGTTCATCTCTAGCACTTAAGCTGACATTTAGCCAGATGTGTTGTGCTCAGTGTTTGGCTGTACAACATGTCACATGGAGAACTCTGAGGACCCAAGCCAGGGCTTTGAGTGGGACTTGAGACCCAGACTGTTGCTTTGCTCCTCCTTCTGGTGACTTAGGGAACTGCAACAATCTTGGAAGTCTAAATTTTATTTAATCTATCTATCTATCTATCTATCTATCTATCTATCTATCTATCTATCTATCTATCTATCTATCTATCTATCTATCTATCTAGAATATTAAGAAAAAGAATATTGATTAAATTTCAACTGGAAAATTATTTTCCTTGTTTTTAGTTTATAAGTAAGTAAAAAAAAAAAAAAAAAAAAAAACAAGATGGGGCAGCTCATGTTTCAATAATGTCTTTTTTTTTCATGTCGATGATATTACATAAAATTTAAAGCAACAACAAAAATGTATCAAAAAGTCAAATTTATCAAACAATTAATGACATTTATCTCCCAATTGTCATTATCATTCATCAATAAACATAATCAAGTTATTAGATGTTGGCAAATTATAATTTTTTGGTTTCATTTAAACAAGCAAACAAACAAATGGCACTTGGTGCTTATCTTTTATAATATCCAATACTGTTAACCCAAAAGTTGTTTCTGTACAAACAGTTTGAGTAAATATCACTTTTTAAAAATTAATTAAATAGTTTGAGTATATGAGACAATAGCTAGGTGTACTCAATTTTGTAGCACAATTGCACTATTACGTTTTACCTAAGGAGGTAAATTGCAGAAAAGACCAATTTTACTCTGTGAAATTAAGAAAAAGGAAAGAAATTTTGTTTCGCCACTAACTGGCTCAAGATTTAAAAAATAGTCTGGGCTTGTTTGTTGGAAAATATTGACAAAATTGCTCCTTTTTCTTAATTTCACAGAGTAAAATTGGTCTTTTCTGCAATTTACCTCCTTCTTGGACAAATATGTTTTATGCCTGGAACTTATCTACACTGTATACCGATTAAGTTGGCAAAACTCAAAATATTTGATGTAATCAGTTACATCAATTTTTTAAAGTAATGATGTTTCCAATTTTAAGTAAATAGAACTATAAATTTTTGCGTTTGTTGAATTTGTTGCAATTCAAATAAATTTTTGCAGACAATCAAATCCCGGCATTTTGCATGGCAGGCGAAACTCCTACTGTACCACTGAGTCACCAGTGCTCTATAGATTTTACATTGTTGGAAGTTTAAGGTGACAATTACTGTTATTTAAGTACTTACGATTACATAAAATATCAAATCCGTTCAGTTTGGCATGAATGCCAAAAAGTTCTGAATACTCAAAAAGGTCTATTAATTTGACCTAATTGCAATTATTTACGTTAACAGTACTCAATGTGTTTAATCAATCACTTTGAGCATTAGGGTTTACAGTGTATAGTAGCATGCAGTTGAAAAAAATACATCTGCATTTTTGATGCAGTAAAGAAGAAGTCATTTTCTTGGTGAACATGGTAAGTTGTTTTATATCCTCAAGTACTCCAAATTAGAAACAGTTGACACTTTTCTAGTTAGAAATATGTGTACATGTGAATGTGTGTCACTTTGAGGTTAACTCCAGTACATACAGAGCATTTGAAAAAGGCAGCATGGTATTTTTACAGTAGCTCTCAACTGGTGTTGTTTGGCAACAATAGTTCAATTTTGTTGAATTTGTCTGAACCCTGGAGATAATGTAATTTAGTGAAAAATAAGCCTGACATTATGCTGCACGGCCCATTTTAACAGATAATCAGATTTGTGGAAGTTTCCTCCAAATTACTTTCTTGTCTTACATGCAGTACATAATTGGACAACAAGTTAAGAGAGGTTTGTTTGTGTTATAAGTAACTTTGCCTGTATTCAAAAATGTGGCTTTTTTGTATTTTTCAGGTTTATTTGAAGTTTAAAAGAGTTGATGGAATTTTTTTAAAAGAAGAATTCTTTGGTGTGCTTGATGGGTTCAAATGGGTCCAAACTTGATGGAAATCTTCAAAAGGAAGACAGGTCAGATTGGGCAGCAGTTAGCAGAGCTACAACAGACAAGGGTGAGTTGATATTCTGTTTTTTGTTGAAATAATGCGGATGCAAAAATCTCAACTTGACAAATAAAGCCAAGACTCTGCATGGACATACTGTACTGTATACTGTACCACCAAAGTAAAGAAAGAAAATGTGTTCATTTGTTCTGCATATACAGTATGTGTGCTATGTGTAGAGCAGTGAGCCAACAGCCACTAGATGTCTTCTAGTCATTCTTGCGGATGATGCATCTATGATCTTCCAGCTCTGTAAATAACTTTATTTGAATTATTATTTTTAGTTACTTAATATCGTTACTAAAACATTGCCATTTTGCTGTATGTTTTAAATTATTTGGAAAGGTGGGTAAAGACAATTAGCATTCATGAAGATGTTTCATTGAATTTAAGTTTATTTTAACTTGATTTGTCTGATAATGTGCCTTTCCTGTTACCAAGAGGAAATACTCACTCGACCACTCACTCACTCACTCATCATCTATACCGCTTAATCCTGTATTCAGGGTCATGGGGGGCCTGGAGCCTATCCCAGGAGACTTAGGGGACATGGCAGGGTACACCCTGGACAGGGTGCCAATCCATCGCAGGGCACAGACACACACACATACACTCACTCATTCACACACTATGGGCAATTTGGGAACACCAATTAACCTAACCTACATGTGTTTGGACTGTGGGAGGAAACCGGAGTACCCGGAGGAAACCCACCAAGCACGGGGAGAACATGCAAACTTCATGCACACAGAGACAGGAATCGAGCCTGGCCGGGGGATCGAACCCGGACCCTGGAGGTGCAAGGCGACAAGAGGAAATACATTACTACATAAATTATGTAAAAAATTCAAAGGGCCTGTTCACACAACATTACAAAAAATAAAACCACACTGAATTAGAAAAAAAAAGCAATGAAGAATCCTAACGATGGAGAATCCTTGGACATTCCTATTATGAATTATCTGCTATGAGGACAACAGAGCCACAAGTCCAGGAGTCCACCTGAACCCCTTAAGAGTGAGGATCATCTTTGATGGCAGCCTTGTAATGGAATACATACAGCCTCCAGTTGGAATACCAAAAGTCTGTTAAAAACACTTTTATCTTCATTCAGCATGTAATGCTAATCTTAGGTCGAAATGAGCTATCACCAAAAGTTCAAATACTGATGAATGATCTTACAGTATAATACGTTTCTGATCATGGCACAACTGCAAATATTCTTGCAGTTGCTCATTTTGTAATATATCTAACTTATGTTTGTTCTTTAGTGTATGCGTAAAAATCTAAAATGTTTTAGATTTTGTAGTTCATGAAGAGTATGTCAATAATATTTGTTGCTTTTGTAATAAAATGTACTAAATTGTGTTGTCATTAACAAAAGAAAAAGCTAAATAAATCGGAATTTTCCTCTCCCATTTATATTTCAATTATTCTCCTCATGCTTGGTGGGTTTCCTCCAGGTACAGTACTCCAGTTTCCTTCCATCGCCCAAAGACATGCAGATTGGTGTTTCCAAATTCTTCATATTGTGTGTGTCTGTGTGTGTGTGTGTGTGTGTGTGTGTGCGCGTGCGTGTGTGCGTGCGTGCGTGAGTGCGTGCATGCGTGTGTGTGTATGTGTTTGTGCATGCTTTTGACTTGTGAAGGATGCCGCATGAAGGACTGGCAACCCATTCTCTAGGACCCAGCCTTGTGCCCCAAGTCTCGAGGAATAGGGGTCAGGCCTACCATGATCCTGCACAGCATAAGTGTCTTGATAATGAGAGGAGTACACAAGCAAAAAAATAGAAAAGCCAGTGTTGCTTATCTTTAGTAATGGTGTAGGTTCCTTTGTGGGGTAATGATAAAGAAATAAAAAAATGAAAGAAGAAATAAAGAAAGAAAGAAAGAAAGAAAGAAAGAAAGAAGAAATACACAATTATGGCCTAGGTGTCAACCTTCAAATTAATGAAAAGAAAATGCTAGACTGCGAATCTGATTGGTTTATTATTGACTTAATTACATATTTCAGACGTTTCCAGATCTAATCTAATTATACTGTATAACTAAAATCACCTCAAAGCATAAACATTGTCTAAATCTGCCCTCTTGTGGTTATAATGAAATATAACAGCTGTAAAAGTATATATATATATATATATATATATATATATATATATATATATATATATATATATATATATATATATATATTCATTTTATTTTACCATGTCATTTTTAGAAAGACAATTAAGTGTTTGCGCGTAGGTCTACATACGTTTTTTTAAAAAACATTTTACTGTATTATTTAGAAGCTGCTTTAATATCTTTTGTTTAATTCTTTTTTGAAGTCAGGTTTTAACAGAGATTTTCTATTGATTAGCTCAATACTCTCATTAGCTCAGTGTTTATTGTCACACTGTAGCAGTTATAAATTAATGAATAAATCCCATGAAGCTGTTGGGCTTTCAGTAGTGCTGTTAGTGTCGGAAGAGAGGCTCAGCACTTTTACCTTTACAGACCAGGATGCGCTCTCCTGGGAAAGGAGATCAGAGAGACACGCTCGGCGGTGACGTCATTTAGGAACATTGTCTGCTTTGATGTGTTGACAACCGCAGTGCAGGTGTGCGGGATGGAGTGCGGGATGGAGAGAGTGTGAGAGTGTGAGAGTGTGAGAGTTACCTGCAGGCAGTGTGTGGGAACAGTGTGTGTGTGTGTGTGTGTTTACAGACCCATCAGCGTTGCTGTAAACATATTACAGATTTACAGCTTTGTTACAGGAAGCTCACAGCTTTCTCATCAGTCTATCTATCTATCTATCTATCTATCTATCTATCTATCTATCTATCTATCTATCTATCTATCTATCTATCTATCTATCTATCTATACAAAGAATAAAATAAATACACAATAAAGCCCTGCAATAAGAATTGAAATTTAATAAACAGCTTTAAATGAATGAACAAAACAAACAAAAATAAAGATGTAAGACACTTTTGTAGGATTCAATTAATCATAACAAAATTAATATTTGAATTAATCCTTTTAATTTCTTAATTAATTAAACAAATATTACCGTTTTAGGAAATTTAATAGCACAATTAATTTCTTGCATTTTACAGTTCCTAATCCTGTGTTTTTGTTTGTAGCACCTTGAGATTTGCCTCGGAAATAATAATAATAATAATAATAATAATAATAATAAAATAATAATAATAATAATAATTATTATTATTAGAAATAGATATAAAGTGAATGCGAAATTAGTTTGGTTTAAAATGTATATTAAAGTAGCTTGTATAAACAAAATGACGCAAAAAGCAAAGATAATTAAACATAAAATCATACATTTAAATAACAAGTCTTTATTATTGGTTTTAATTAAAAAAAATCTGTCTAAGCAAACTAAAGTTCAATAATCATCATCATCATCATCATCATTTTATATTATGCGATTTGAGGTTAATTAAGTTTTTTTTTTTTCTTAACAGAGGTGAAGAGCTTTTGGAGGACAGAGTGATGAGTGATGAGGACAGAGGACGGTGTGATGAGGTGAGATGATGTTCCAGTTCCCACGGTCCCCCCTGAGCTCCTGAGCGCGTTCTCACCTCCTCTCAAACACACCTGCTGTGAGTGTGTTAACTTTCCCTCGCCTTACACTCCTGGTGTGATGCGGACTACTGCACCAATTACGGCACTTAAAAGGACCTGGAGCCACCTGAGCCGCTTTATAAACCCGAGCTGCGCGCTGTCTCTCCACACAGACAGCAAGGTGACCAGACATAACCTTGAACCCCGAATTTACTGAAATTTTTTGATTTCTTAAAGATTGTTAGTGTTTTCTTCTTCTTCTTCTTCTTCTTCTTCTCTTTGTGTTATTCTTTAATATTCTCCTGAGCAAGATGCGCGCTCTTGGTTTGGCCATTTTCATGGCACTGGCCGCTTCTCTGTGCGCGCTCCCGCGGCGCCTCAGCCACGACCTTCCTAAGCGCGCGCCGCATCCAGATGCTGAGTTCTCCGGTAACGGAGCAGACGAACCGGTCAGGGGATCAGTGCGGGTGGTTAAGGTGAGTCCGCACTTTCTGCGCCATTCCGCGGTAAAGCGGAGCCCGTATCCGGCCTTCTTGGCGCTTGGTCGCGCCGGGCCTTCTGCGCATGCCCGGGCACCTACAGCGCCACTCTCGCACCTGAGCGCAGAGGGCAGGAAGAAACAAGGCCTGGACATGTGGCAGAGGGTGATGCAGAAAAGCGAGCCGAGCAAAGAGGTCCTGTCAGTGCCGTTTAACCCCAGAGACGCGGCGACGCAGAGCTGTGCAGCGGTGCCTTTCAGCCAGGTACACTTCTCCTCCTCCTCCTCCTCATCATCATCATCTTTAACTTCTCATCTCACACTTTATTTCTCTTTATTTTAATCGTAGAGAGGTTTAATTTGTAAGAATTTATCCTGGGCACAGGATAAATTATTATCAGAGCTACTGTTTTTTCAGCAATCTCTTACAACCACGTCACGTGATACTCTTGTAAGCTTGTTGGTTTGAACAAAATTTTCCATATTTAGTGCATGTTTTTATGCCAAACGTGATTTTTGAAAAAAAAAAAAAAAAAGCACCATTCATTTAAGTTCACATGTGATCACGTGATGTTACTTGTGGTCGTGCAATTTCAAGGCTTTAATATGTCCATAACTCCAATTACATTTACATGATCAATGTAATTCTTTCTTTGAGAGGTAATTGAAAACTATTTTAAAATAACTGCCTAACATATATTATTATTATTATTATTATTATTATTATTATTATTATTATTATTATGTAAATCTTTGTGTCCGCCACAGAGGATAACCCAGGAGGGCTGTGAGCCGATCACCGTCCAAAATAAGCTGTGTTTCGGACAGTGCAGCTCCATGTTCGTGCCCCCTAACGGAGGATCCGGAATGCAGGCCGGGGGCCCGTCGTGCTCGCGCTGTGGCCCGTCTAGAGCGCGCACCGTGCACGTGCCCATGCGCTGCGGCTCGCAGGTGCGAGAGAAGCGCGTGATGCTGGTGGAGGAGTGCAAGTGCGAAACCGGAAGAGAGGAAGAGAAATCTGATAACATGTCCATGCATTTATAACTCGCACTGCCCAAGCGCGCGCGCGTGTGTGTGTATGTGTGTGCGTGTGTGTGTGTGTGTAGAGATGACAAGAGCGCTTATTCGCAGAAGTCCTGCTTTGTATTGACGAGAGAACCACTTCAGGTTCTTTAATCGGTTTTGTTAGTTTGATTTTCCAAACTGTACTTTTATCCAAACAACCGTCTGATTCTTTCAGCGGAATATTTTACTCTAACGTGTCATTGCACGCTCTTACCGACTGATGTCGCTGTTGCACGACGATTCTCTGTACCTGACCAATAACAGTTTTTACGTTATAAAGCCAATAGTTTTGCTAACGCTGATGTGTGTCGAGTTATTCTTAAACATGCTCAGGCGTAATGTGTGTTTTTTTTTATTATTTGAACTTTGACATATTTTAAATAGATATAATACACACACTATAATACATACATTTAAGGAATTAACAACGGGACCTAACAGGGAGCTTAAATGTACCATTACAGCAATTATTAGGTTTAATAGAGTAGCTGAGAGGTTTTTACATCATCCTAGACAAGTATAACTACAGCAAATCTGAACACTGCTCTCCAAGACCTTAGTGCATATATTTGTAATCATATTTTGTATAATCATATAATTCACAAAACATCACATATCATGCAATAATAGAGGAATAGAGGCTAAAGCTGGCCTGACACGTTGACTGTTTAGGAGAGATGAAGACAACAACAAGAACATTAATAATAATAATAATAATAATAATAATAATAATAATAATAATAATAATAGCAATTATAACAACATTTGTCTTTTAATCAGTACACAAGTGTCTATTAGTATCCAGCACTTTATTAAATAACGTAAATGCAACTTTCATTTAATAAAGTCTCTCTCTCTCTCACACACACACACACACACACACACACACACACACACACACACACACACACACACACACACACACACACACATTATCTTACACACATTATCTTACTATCTTTGTGAGTACTAAACACTGATATATCTAATTAAGTAGTGCTTTTTAAAAACCTAAATCTTACAATGACTCCAACATCAGGAACAAATTTTATGGCACTTTTTTTTTTTTTTTTCGTTTAAAAGTTTGAGGGGAAAAAAAAAAGTCTATAAGATCAAAACTCTTACATATTCATGTCATTGTAGAAATCCCCACCAAGACCTAAAAACAAGCCCCTCTACACATACACACCCCTCCTAAATGTGGCCTTTAAGTGTGTAAAGTGTAAGGGGGAGTAAACATGCTTGTTTGTTCCCCTCCCTCGTCGTGGCCTATCTGTTCTACATAATCGCTCTTTTCAGGCCTGTGGGAATGCTTGGCCTCCTATAGGCCCAGCTGCCCTCCAGCCTTGTGAGGAAGAAAGAAGAAGACCATTATTCATAGCGTTTTTCTGGCACCTGGAGCAGGGCGGAAAAATTTGTTTTTTTTTTTATTTCTTACTCATCCTATACGAAATGCCCTCAAGGGAGGAAAAAAAACAAGGGACCGCTGTACATCGCCTTGGCAACTGCTCAAGATCAACCGCTCGAGCGGCCATTTGCATGGTGGAGGCGAACAAAATGGCGGCGTGCGGTACTAACAGACACTTGAACTCACCCCAAAACCTGGTTAACTGCTCATTATATTTATTATATTATATTATATTATATTATATTATATTATATTATATTATATTATATTATATTATATTATATTATATCATATCATATTATATGTTTGAACAAGAAGTTGCTATGTCACTGAGAGCAACTTGTATTTGTGTATTTGTGAAATAGATTTTTTGTTTGCTTACAAAGCGAGAGAGAGAGAGAGAGAGAGAGAGAGAGAGAGAGAGACAGTCCTCTAGTTTTAGTGCAACGTCAAGAATAAAATGTCTGAAAATAATTTTCAACAAAAAAATGTTTGCAATAATTCTCTTGTTCTAATTATATTTTGTATATTTTATGTCTGGGACATTTTTCGCTAATTGTCATTGCATAAGTCACAGATTTCAAATTCCTTATGAATGAGTTAAATAGTGTGTGTAACCATATTTATGTTTCTAGTGAATAGCTGTAATGTAACACTACCAGTCACGAGTTTGGACACATGTTCTAATTTCATGCCCTTTCCTGATTTTTATTCTTTCCACACTGTAAGACAACTTATGCGTCCAAAATACACAATAATCTCCTCTGAACAGTTGATATTGAGATGCATCTGCTACTTCTGCTCTCTAAAGCTTCATAACGACTCTAATCTGAGGGGCTGGTTGAGGTTAATTGGTGATTTCTGAGGCTGGTGAGTCTAAACAGAGGTAAGTTTTGGTCTCGCTTTCCTGGGAAGGTCTTCATGAGAGACAGTTTCATCCTGGTGCTTGATGGGTTTTGCAACAATACTGTAAGAACCTTGTAAGAACTGCTCCTAAACAGCTGACTTGATGGTTTAAAATAATAACTGACTGTTGTTGTTGTTTTTGTTTTCAATTAATTCATTATATATGTGCTCTTGCACAGTCGCTCCAGTATTGTCGTAGAATGTAGAAAACAAATCCCTATTTATTACAAAAAACATTGAATTAGAAGGTGTGTCCAGACTTTGGACTGGTACTCTCACCGAGTTACTTTTCCCATGTCCATGTATATTGTTTTGTGGTAACTACACGTCCCTGGGGGGAAAAAAAGCATTGCATATTATTTTTGCATATAAGCATGCAACATTTTTTTTTTTTGCACTGTACAGTCATGTTTTGTGTTAATAGTCAGTGTTGTTCTGTAGTTAAAGATACAATATCGACACATGCCACTGGATTATAAACCATTTTCTAACACACAATGAGTGCGAAATGAATTCAACTTCACAGTATATTTTTTATGAAGGTTTTTAAGCAGTACTTTCCTTCCTTACACGTTGCTGGATTCCTCATTAAAGGATTCCCCTGATGTGAGCGAGCTTAGGTGGGATCCGTGCACTCAGACCAAGGCGCGCTCTGGTGCCAAGAAGAAAAGCTCGTTAACGCTTAAAACGGGTACAGATGACACCGGTGCTGCGCTGATGTGCGCTGGTGGCTAAGCAGGCGGCGAATAACAGGCTAATTGTGCTGGGAGCGCAAAGCAGAGAGACGCGCCATTAAAACCGCGTTAAGCGCGAGTGGCCCAGTGGGCCGCTTTGGACCATGAAGCCACAAAACAAAAAAACGTCTGCACCATGGACCAGACTCGAGGAAGAGATGTAGCGTCTGTCTGAGATGGCATAGGGGAAAAAAAAAAAAGAAAAAAAAAACTCAAACAATGTGGAAACAAAATCAGTAGGGAACGTTCTGCGGTTTTGTCATTTATTTTAGAATGACCACAATCAAGTCTGTCAAAGCCCCAGCCCTGACAATCTCATTCGAGTCCTCATTTTGTGCGCTTCCTTCAAAAAAAAATTCCCATAACGCATCATTCTCCCCTTGAGAACGCTCCACTTGGACCTTTTGCATATTGAATCTGTTTAACTACATGGCACCAGGCTGAACTCTTTGAACTGTGGGCTCGGTCCTGAAGCCGCTCCAGCTTGGACGGCGAGGCTGGTTAGATCTGGCTCTGTAATGTGGACGGGTGGAGCTCTGCCCGCTCGCCTCAGGGTCTTCATCCTGAAATGCCAAGGTAGGGTTAAGGGGCGCCCAGGAGCAGGTGGGTGAAGCTGGCACACGCTGGCCGCAGGGAGAGACCGCCACAGGGCATCGCCAGCTTGCAGTGCATCATGGGATGGACACAATGGAGGCTTTAGGATGCGGAGAAGAGACTGCTAATGAGCTTGGTTGGAGTTTTCTCTTTCTTTCAAGCACAATGCATGTGTTTCAGGAGTAGGTTGCCTGGCTAATCAGCGAGCAGAGAGCTGAAACTGCGTCCGCGGTAATTGCGGCCTGCTAATTTTCTAGGACTTGGAAACTCCGGAGAGCCGCCTGCGAGGGAGGAGTGACGGTTTCTCATCCATGAGGTACCTGAGGGAAAATGCACGTGCACGTAAATACATAGATTCCTACAAGCTCCTGTGAAACATGCCTTTTGGCGACTCTAATTGCTCTAATTAAGTTGATTAAGACATGGCACTAACGAGAGAGCGCCCTGGGAAGACACAGTGCATGCTGCGCTTTCATCTGTCTCTCCTGCTGCGTGACTCCCGCCCACCACCACCCTGTTACCATCACCTTGTTCGCCCCCACATGGCCGCGTGTGCCAAGGTGGACTGGCACAGCAGCTTTTGGCTCGTTTCAACGTGGCAGGGCATACAGAGGCACGGCGGTGTGAAGAGGTGAGGCGACCTAGAGTAATGCTGTCGGGACGGGGGAACTTTGCACACGTGTAGCATGGAGGGGAAGGACAGAAAGCTGGAAAGTCGTATACCAAATCAGGCGTTTAAACTCCAAGCGTCCTACTTGAGCAGAAACAAGTTGAACAGAACACCTAGAGTTAGCTTAGAGTACATTAACAGCTTAGTATGTTTTATTAATCTTTTTGCCAATAGGACTAGATTACACACTGCTGATTTCACTCTACCCAGTGTTTCCAAAGTTACCATATTTTATTTAAGAAGGTAGGTTTTGGCCAAACCGGTTTAAAAGATTTCAACAAAACTTTCCAGGATCAAGGATTCAATTCCCGCCTCGGGTCTGTCTGCATGGAGTTTGCATGTTCTCCTGTGCTTGGTAGGTTTCCTTTGGTAGGTTTAATTTGACTTTAGTTGTTGTTCATAATGTTTCTTGGGATCTTCAACAATCTTTGTAGTTTTGCGTGGAACAAGACCCCACATTTCCCCTTTTATCGTCAGACCCAT
>QNUK01000355.1:670000-695000 GCA_013621035.1 Clarias magur
ACTTGTTGACAAGAAAAAAATAATTAAACCCAACATTTCTTTTTTTTTTTTAGTTTGTGAATTAGATTGTTAGTGTTTTATGAAAGTATGGTACCTGTTCTAAGTTGTTCCCTAATAAAAAAGGATGAATTACATATTTACTGCCTCTGGAGTTGTCTTTAAGAGTCACTAACGCATGGGAAAATAGGGCTGGTATACATTGTGGTATAACATCTAGTTGTAGTAACATAAGTAGCACAAAGAACTTGTTAGACTTGTCAGTGATAATGGAGTATCACTGACATAATTAAATTACATTACAATTACACAATCAATTGCTATTACAGTAAATGATAAAGATTATTTTAAGTGAACAAGTTTAAAATGAATGAAAAATTTTGGTTTAGCAGGCAAAAATTGTGTAATTTGGCCAAATTTTGATGACGTGGGTCAGATGTACACATTAAGATCAAGTGAATTCAAAGGATTATTTTTTTCAGTGTGGAATAGAGTAAATTAAGCAGTATCACACAAAACCGAGTGCTGTTGTATTGTATATTTGGCACAGCTGTGATGCGGTTGAAGGAATCGCAGCCATGCTGATATTCAGTACAACAGCATGACCTCGAGTGTGATATTGCTTTTTATACAACAGTTCCTTAAACACCATTTGTTTGTTTATTTAAGCAGTTATTTCGCTCCACCAACACATATCCTTCCATGTCTAGCGAAACTAACCATGACTGGTGGAGGAGCTGGCAACCGACAGTGTAATTATCAGCGGTACTGTGCAGCCATAAGGTGAGGAGAATAAAACACGGAGGTGGTATAAAGTCCTGAAAAAGATTTGCTTTACATTTTCACTAAATGGGGATAATCACTCACTCACTCACTCACTGTCTATACCGCTTTATCCTGTATTCAGGGTCGCGGGGAGACTGGAGCCTATCTCAGAGGGCTTAGGGCATGAAGCGGGGTACACCCTGGACAGGGTGCCAATACGTCACAGGACTCATACACTACTATGTCAATTAGCCTAATCTGCATGATGGGAATCGAACCTGGACTCTGGAGATGCAAGGCGACAGTGCTAACCACTACAGCATATTGAATCGCAAATAATGTTAAATGGAAAGCTAGTGTGCTGTGTCCAGTAGGATATAAGTTAAAACCCCAATCCCTTGTTCCACACAGCAAGTTGTGCCCTTGATCAGGGTTTAGAGAGTGATTTAAGATTCAGCTTTGTAGCTCACACTATCTGTGAATAGAACAACACGGTGCACCTTGCACCTCCAGCGTCCGGGTTCAATTCCCGTATCTATGTGCATGGAGTTTGCATGTTCTCCGCATGCTTGGTGGATTTCCTCCGGGTACTCCGGTTTCCTCCCACAGCCCGAGACATGCAAATTAGGATAATTGGCGTTCCCAAATTGCCTGTAGTGTGTGAATAAGTGAGTGTGTGTGTCTGTGCCCTACGATGTATTGGCACCCTGTCCAGTGTGTACCCTGCCATGTGCCCCAAGTCTCCTGGGATAGGCTCCAGTCCCTCATGACCCTGAATACAGCATTAATCAGTATAGATGATGAGTGAGTGAGAACAACACGGACGGTTCAGAAACAATTGGAACGACTCTGAAGCGATTATTAAGCAGACAGAGTGTTGTTTCAGACGACATAACGTTATCAGGTGTGTTTTTGCTGAAAGTGTGTATGTGACTGGTTGTGAATGTGGGTTTGGTCAGGCAGCTGCTCTCTCCTCAGGACTACAGACCGTACAGACCGAGTCTCACCCACGCTGCGACCGACAGTTAGTGTCATTAATGTCTGGGACGTGGGGTGATTACAGTGCTGTTATGCTACAGTATACACTGTAATATCACCACTCGTCTAACGCCTCTCGTCCAATCAGGTTACTCTGCCTGAAGCGACCGTTGTGCGCTGTGTATCATGCTGTGTATGTTAGATCTAAAGTCTAACAGTGTGTACAGAGTACAAGGCATTCATGTAGGAAGCGCTGTTGTTAGTGTTCCCGGTGAGCCACCATGCTACTGTGGTTGGATGCGACTGCCTGAGTTGGCCGAGGTTCCACGTAGGATGTAAACGTGCAGTATGAGTTACAGCCTTTAGTTGAGCTGCCATCATAAAGATGATAGCACGGAGCGCTAACGGTGCTCTTCAAAACATGACCCCAAAGGTTTAATCCTTCTGATCTGATATGGAGTTAATCGTTATTCAGTCAAAAGTATGTGGGCACCCGACCAGTTGTAACGAATGATCCTCCAGCTCCATGAAGACATGATGTGTTGGTCGTAGAGCTGGAAGAACTCGGGTTTATTATTAATACGAGCGATAATTGTGAATTATTCAACAGGTAGATTTAATTCCTGTGGAGAATCTGTGTTCAGCAACATGACTGAGGCTCGGTCTCAGGATGGACAGATGTGATGAGCATCAAAACCCAAACGAGGGCGCCAGAGACCCTGCAGAAACTCACACACACATGTACACATGTTTGGGGGGGGTGGTGGTGGTGGGGGTGGGGGTTAATAATCCTCTGTCTAGCCACTCGTTATATTTAACCCTGTGGAGAACTGAGACAGAGAGACAGACAGAGAGACGAACAGACATATAGCAAAACTAGAGAGATACGGTTGACACAGACGCAGACAGAAAGAAAGAGCAAGGCAGAGAAAGATAAAGAAGGATAGAGAGAGAGAGAGACAAAGAGATAGACAGGAGACGGAGACAGAGAGAGACAGTCTGGTCATTATGTTCTTTTGCAGTCTGTTAACATTGACACTTTGGGGGGGTTTTTTGGGACGCTGCAACTCGAAGCAGGCCTGGCATCAGGTTCTATAAAACACACACACACACACACACACACAATAGTCTGCTTTATAAGGTGCCCACCAATACCATGGCAACCCCTATGTCCTTAGCGAGAGAGGTTGCTGTATGCCAAAAAAACGCCATGGTAACTTCAGACAAAAAAAAAAAAAAAAACAATGTTGTGTTGTCCAGAAGCGTTTGGAGGTTATTAAAGAGATGAAAAGCAGCGAGAGGAGAAAGAGAGAGAGAGAGGAAGAGGTCTGACATTCACACATGTTCGGCGTGTAGGGTAACACTTACAGCAGCAACAAGATCGCATCCAGTAAAGAAGTCCATATAAACTCTGTATAATGTGTGTGTGTGTACATGACTGTAAAACAGGGTGCAAAAGTTTGTCCACTCTTCACCCTTGCAATAGTTCTGCATTAAAGACAAATGGGTTCTGAAATCAGTGCACGCTGTATAGAGCAGAGGCGTCGCCATGGCAACGATAACGATCCAATTTTAACGATAAAGTTTAAATAGCTGAATTATGATGATATTAATGTAAATATGTGTAAATACTTAATACATGGGGAGAACTTGGTCTCTGTGTACACAGTGTCTGTGTGTGTGTGTGTGTGTGTGTGCTTGAGAGTGAGAGTATGTATTTCCATATAGCCTGGGGGTGATGTGGCATGCTGCTCACTCTCAGCTGTGTGTGTGTGTGTGTGTGTGTGTGTGTGTGTGAGTGTGATCAGGCCTAGGATAGATTAGACCCAGAGTCTGTTTCCACAAAGTGCCCTGTGTAGTGCTCTTTAATTCCTCCAAATTAGCACCCTATTGGAACCCCCCCCCTTTACTCCTTCACACACACACACACACACACACACAAACCAAGTTATCCCTCTGCGCTCACACTACCAAAAGTAAGACTCTCTTTTTTTCTCTATTTCTGTCGCACACACACACACACACACACACACACACACACACACACACACACACACACACACACTTAATATAATGCACATGTGCATTCTGTGCCTGCCTAATCGACACATGATGTACAGATGAATATACAATACACTCATGCGCACACACACTCTCTCTCTCTCTCTCTCTCTCACACACACACACACACACACACACATTCCCTTAACACACTTTCTCACAGACTTCTTGCCAATTGGACCAATCTGCCATCTGCATTCATGCTGCTTTTTTCCCATTGAGGTTGAAGCATGTTTGCAGCCGTCACACACAATGCAGTCAGCAGCCCGGCGACATTACAGCAGGCCGGAACGACAGCCGAGAGCTTTATTCCCTTAATGAGCCATCTTTTCCTCCCCCTTTACCCCATACATTGTGCGGGCTGCAGATAAGCTCCGGGCCTACACCGCGTCCAAAACCCTTCCAGCGCAGACTGGCGACCGGATGCAGTGGAGAGCGCGATGTATAGCTCAGTGTTAACGGCTAATTGGTGGCAGCGGTGCAGGCGCCAATTGGTGTTAATGAGAAACGGTATGAGTGGATCGATAGGTGTGAGGTTGTGTGTATTTACCCAAGCTGAATGTAAAGTGTGAGATACCTAATGGGAATTAGAGGTGAGTAATGTAAAGGAAAAAAAACATAACTCAAAGCTAGACATGTACCAAGAAATACAGAACTAATAAATAAATAAATAAATAGTGCTGTACATAAATTTATCTACAATATGTACAAAAATAAATTACTTAATACTTAAAATACACTAATAAATTATTATAATAAACTAAATGTTTTCTAAAAAATTTTTTAGCATCAAATCAGTTTGGAATTTATTATTTTTTATAAACTTTTTAAAGTTAATTTCATTACTATTTTTACTATTTTTATTATTACATTTAATTCTATGAATGCCCCACCTTAAGAAATTTGCCTCCGCATACAAAGATTTTTGGCACACGAGCAACCGAAACCGAGCCGAATGCTGGCTAAGTCGCGTGTACATCCGGAAGCAGTTTGAAACTCTTTTTTTGTGGGTTTTTATTGCATTTTGTGCAAGATTTAGTGAAGACATAGCACCATGGGTGCCATGGATATTATCAACTACAGTAGCAAGAAGAAAACAGAACCACTTTCAGTTTAGTATTTCAAGCATCCGGCGCCGAGAGTAATCAGAAATTAAGGTTGGATAAGGTTTAATGTCTATTTATTATATTTATTATATTTTATTATATTATAAATATATTTATTATATTTGTAAATGTTCAAAATGTTTTTATATGCAGAAAAATATAATTATATTGGAAATGGGTAATATTGAAATATTTTTGCGGGGCTGGATCAAATTATTTGCATTTACATTATTTCCTTTTCCATTCACAGCACTAAATTTCACCTTAATAACTCGCCTCCAGAACAGATTCAATTCGTATGATGAGGTACCGCTGTTTAGCAAAGATTACTGAACTACATCCAATATGGCCATCAACGCGTCACTGAGTTAGACACTAGCAAAGAAATAAACGGCAAGGAATTTTGTAGGTTGTGTAATTTAAATGTCATTTTAATTAACTCAGTGTTAGATTACAAACGGTATGTAGCAAAGTTTATTGAAATTAGCTGCATTAACTGTAGTGTTCTTCCTATTGTGCAACATGTCTCTCCAATATCTCACTGTTGTGAGTAAAAAACGTTAAACCAATAAACATAAGTGTAATTATAAGCAATTTGTGTGATTATGCTGAAAACAAATGTTTAATATCTAATAGTTTCCTCTCTGGTCCACTCTAACTCGTTAAACTGAAATTAAAGCTTCAAAACTGAAAAAATAAATGGTAATTTTACAATAAAATCGATATCATAAAATAATTGCGCCAAGTTTGAATGAAAATTATTTTGTATTATCTGCACACAAAAAAAGGCAGTCCAAAGTCCACGGTTGAGCTTGCTTTGTTATTTAAACAAGAGCAACTATAAAATGTTGTCTACTCGGCTAAATTGGCATTTTTGAAAATTAGCTAGTTGTGAAATTAATTTGTATTCACGGCAGGAGAAACTTCATCGAGATGGATTTGTTATATGGGTCGTTAGTGACTCTGTGCTTCCTCTGATTTGACGAATTCTAGAAGCGGAAGTTAGAAATGTTCTGTTTCGTTTATAAAACTCTCTGATTCTAGAACTGTTCTCAGAACTGCTTTTCTTCGTACATCTACGACTTCTGGTTATAGAATTGTGAGGAATTTGAATGTATATGTTTTAACAACTTGTATCGAACATCTACAAATGACGTTTATTAGCAACTAAAGCTGAAAATGAATGAGTTTTGATCATCACATATAGGAGACATACTGTATTACATTAGCGAGAGGATGTGCGACGAGATTGCTTGACTACTTTTGATTGATTTCATTTGATCATTTTGAATCATTTTATACCCATCTTGTCCTACCTAGATCCGATCAGTAAGCTGGCTCAAAAGTTTTGGCTCCCTCTGTCCAGTCCGGTCCAGTGTGGCGTCTGCTGCGCAGTCGAGACGATGCGGAAAGAAGAAGATGAGGCTTTGCACTAGGATTAGGATGAAGCCAATCATGTACGGAGTAAGATAGCTTTCTCTCACTGAAGGGGATTAGGAACATTTTCATGGTTTAATTCACAGGTTTAGTATGCTACTATGAGTTTGCATGAAGTGTGCGTTTGTGTGTGTATCTGTGTGTGTGTATCTGTGTGTGTGTGTGTGTGTGTGTGTGTGTGTGTGTGTGTGTGTGTGTGTGTGTGCGTGCGTGCGTGTGTGTGTGGGTTAAAAGCAAGACATGATGACTATTTGGGTGTTCAGTGTACTAATCTCCTCTCTCCCGAGCATCTGGAGCACAGGGTGCACACACACACACACACACACACACACACACACACACATACACACAGCTATCTGGGATGGCAGAAGGCCTGGGCACCGGAGTTTGCCCAGCGTTGGCACCATGGCTGGTCACTGGAGCTTATAACACAGAGGTGTGTGTGTGTGTGTGTGTGTGTGTGTGTGTGTGTGTGTCTTTGTGTTTGGAACTGTCCGGGCTCCATCTCACTTTACTGTGCTATGAACTTAGTGAGTAGAGACGTTGGAGTAGAAAAAGAGGTAAAAAAAAAAAAAAGATTTTGTTCAAGGCATCTCTCTCTCTCTCTCTCTCTTTCCCCAGATGCTCAGGTCAGACTGCAACAGCTGGTTCTCCATTTGCTGGGACCAAGTGTTGCCACAGATTGGTGTGTGTGTGTGTGTGTGTGTGAGAGAGAGAGAGAGAGAACCATTTTATTGATTCATCATAAATATTCATCACATCATCCACATTTATAGCCAAATCATTCACATTTATGCCACTTCACTCCGTCTTCCTTCCCTATTCCTGTTTTTTTCTCTCCTCTATGACTACTTTTACCCCACCCCCCACCCCCCGGAAAAAAAAAGGAGAAAAAAGTTGAAGTTTGAAGTCAATGGACGATGGACGGTTTGTGAGGGATGAGGGAGAAAGCCAAAGAAATAGAGGGCCAGGAATCGCCAATGAAGTGCAGAAAGAGAGGGAAAGGTAGCGTGAGCGAGCGAGCGAGAGAGAGAGAGAGAGAGAGAGAGAGAGAGTCGGGTGTTGAAGATAAATGAAACCAGGGTCTTAGCCAAATAATTAAAAAAGAAGGAAGGAATAAAAGAGACTGAGAGAGTTGCACAGTCAGAATTAATCCCCCTTTTATCAATCAGTGAATAATGATCCAAAAACAAAGAGTTTTTCTCCTAAGCCCTCTTTATTAAAAAACTTGCCAATGCCAATTGCACTTGAGTCTTTTCCACAGGGGCACAAAGAGAATTAGCATAACAAAACTTCGAGCAAATACAGATATCATTTGTATTGTAGGTCAGCGCATTCAGGAATTTGGCTTATTGTCGTGTAATATATTGCGCTAATAAACATAAACTGCACAGGAAATAAAATCAAATAAGTGTAAAAATGTAGCGCTCTTTTGTTCATTAAGCTCTGCCTTCATTTCGTAAACTAGCAACTGTGTGTGTCCTTCAGCTTTGGCCATCAAACATCTTCCGCAATCCCTCCACGGTTCCAGTCTCGATGTCTCGCACCTCAGCCATCCAGTGAACCCGCACTGCCCATCCACCCCCTCACCCCCACAATCCACCCCACTCACTCGCTCGCTATGTCTCCCTGCTAGGGCGCTGACCCTCAAACCCCCCCACCACCAGGCCTGCTTCCTCAACTGGAAGTCCAAACCGCGTCCCAGTGCCAACTGCCACGCTTGCTCCCTGGAAGCTTCTAGAAACTCAACGATTGGCCGATGCAAAGCCAGGGTCCGGTGAGCGACACTCGCTTCGTCCAATAAGACAAGCCATCCAATGGAGACATGCGCTCCATATAGGATTTGGTCCGGTCCTGGTGAACATCACGCCTGATTAATTTTTTTTTTTTTTTTTTGCGCCAATCAGAAAGCTGAAAAGGCGCCAGGAAGGCGGAGCTTCCTTCAAGCTGGGATCCAAAATGGTGGCTGGTTCATTTAAGGCGGTTCATCCTCTGGCACAAAATGGAGATGATTTGCTCCTTTGGCTGGGCTGTAAGTAAAGGACAATGCTATATCACGTACTGCCGGCCAGCTGACTAACAAAGCCACAAACGGTTCCCCCAATCCCGCGGCCATGAGCTATGTGTTCCTTATAAGGTCACGGTGGAAAATGACCAAACGTGAGCTGGCATCTCGAGTGAATGTCATTGTGTCTGGTCTTTAAAGAACCAGTAGCCTGGATTTGGGTTTCACGCAAACGTTATTTCATTTCATTTGTTTTTAAAGAGCATTCTGCTGCATTATCTGGAAGATAATATGTTTTATTGAAGGTTGATTTCCTGGGCTAGACATCACATTACAACTGTCAGTCATTTAAATGCCATGAATCATGGAGCATCATCTGAAAATAACCATTTAGAAACGTGTGAATGGACCAGTTGATATGAATTTTAATCAGATTTATGCAATAATCCACAGCCTTGGAATATACGTGGTGGGTAAGCAAATCATTAAGTGTGTCATTCCCTTTAATCAACGTCACTGACTTCAAATATTCATTTATTAATGATGTCATGGTTTTAATCATTTGCAATCATGTTTAATGTTGTTGACAAAAACCCTACAGCTTGTCATGTTACACACCATGGATAGTGTGGACTGTATGATACATAAGCTGTGTTAGTAATACATTTTAAAAAATCTGTTTATCAATGGTAGATCATCCTGACCAACATGGTCAAGCTATTCAGGATCCAGTGACAGGTTGTTACTATAGCAACGATAAATCTGCCGAAAAAAAGGTTAGAAAAAAAAAGGTTCTGGATTTAAGCTATATTATTTGATAAATGTTGGTTGTACAGTATTGTTTCGAACATGGTGATTGGTTCAAATACCTGGGAAACTGCGGCTCTCTTATGAGGCGCGTTAAAGTCAAACCAGGACTTTGGATTGAGTCATTTCTCTATATAATCCCCTGCTACACTAATTCACTTATCACTAGTGCTTGTTATACCATCAAGGCAACAAAAAAAATTTCTCAGTACGCCAAAGTCATGATCGGACTGCCTGCTTTACATCTGGCCTCCTTTATTGGCGCTAACGTGTGTAAATGACTCTGCGCGACATCAGTAATTCCCAGCTGAGCTGCTATAATGTGTGAATGGTGTTGGTGAATGATCGTTTGTACAGTTCACACGGACAGATGTGTCTCTTCCAAAGGTTGTCGGCAAGTTAGCCGTGGATTTTCAAACTACTGCAGTGGACTCATCATTCAGGGATGTACGGTCTTCTTTAAAAAACGTTTGCACCATTCAGATGTTTTACTGTGACTAAGAGTCTCATCGCTGTAATGTACTTGAAGTCTTCTGGAAAAGTATATTGATTTTCACAAGAAAGTCATGTGTTGACTTGGACGGCCCATTGTATTTAGTTATCCTAATCCTAATGCAAGCCAATATATTATGACATTGTGTTAAATGTACAAAGGCAATCAAACAGGATTATAAAGGCAAATTTACCTAGTTCTCGATTTTAGTCACCGGTTATCAAATATACACTTCTGAGCTGATCTGATATATTATGATCTGATCTGATCTGATCTGATATGATATTAGTATATAAGTCCTGGCTGTGAACGACAATAATTACCAATGATCAATTCATAATTATTTAGCCATTAAAATAAGGCTTAAATGTAGGAAACTGAACGCTTGTGTAGTTGTGCTTATGGGGTAATGTGTAGAACTCTACTAATAGTTTCAGATAGATTTTTTTTTATAAAACAAACAAACAACATTAGTTCATTTTAACCTGCCAAAGAAGACTGCATGATCCCATGTTGTGATTCCAATCGGAAAATTGTGCCTTGCTCAGACAACAAGCGTTCAGGATTGTCCAGATATTTTGTATTAGCTTTAAGCTAACGGTACTGTAGGTTAGCAACGGTCAAACGATTGGGAGTTGCCAGAAAAGAAGTGCGAGTCAAACCAGCAACCCCAACGATTTGAAACGTGAACCTGCTGCAGATAGTTGAAATTAAATTGCGAAGCAGTGACAAAGCCTAGACGGCGGACTTACCGAGCGTGATTATAGTCTGAGAAGTGAGCCAAGAGAGCAGATGAACGTGAATACACTGTGGATGCCTGGAGGGGGGTGCAAGCGGGAGCAGGAAAGGGACAGATGATGGGACATGTGTGTGTTTTATCAAAGAAACTCTCCGGTGGATAAGTGCTTGTCTTTAAAGAAGAGCCAGGGAAAGAGATGCGTATGGGCGTGTCTTTCTCTCCTAGGGATTCATCTTTGAGGGAAAAAAAAAAAAAAGCATTCCATCATTTTGTTAATTTTTATTTATTTATTATGACTTTTTTTTTATAGTGGCCAAAGAAAATTATCAGAGCGACTTTGATGTTTAAAAGTGTAACCCAAACTGAGCTACGGGGTTCAGTGGGGAAGTGTCCCGTCCTCTTATCGACTTCAGCAATCACCTGTAACATAGCAACGGCCCCGGTCAGGTTTGACGCTTTATTTCAGGACACTGTGTTTGTGCTGAAGAGAAAGACCTGTTGGCCTAAAATCCTCCACGAAATCAGAGCCTTATAATCCAAGAAGCTTGATCACGTTTTCTTGATCAGTTAGCGTTTCAAGCGACAAATCGGTTCTTTTTAAACGCAGGGCTTTTCACACAGAGTGCTCCTTGATCCTCATACCCTTTTCTTAAGGGTTTAGCTTAATCCAGCTAACATACACGCCACATGTTTAGCGGCACGATTTAAACGCACAAACATTACAATGACTGAACAACAAACCCAGATAAACATGTTTGCTTAATATGTTGCATGGTGTATGCTTATCTAAATGGACATGCTTATTTCCTTCTGTGTCAACTAAGGACTAAGTTAACAATCGAGCTACATAGCAAGAAAATATGGAGCTGAAATATACAGTATACTGTATATACAAGTATAGTTGTAAAGATGTTATATAGACACCTGGCAAGACAACAAAACTGGACAAAAACTGTCAACTGGATTGGTTTTCGGGGTCGGGACTGCATGCTGCACCATCTGGCCCTTGACCGAGGTGGTGATTGGGTACTTAAAGGTGCAGTGTCAAATTTTTTAAAGCGCCACCTGCTGCTTGTGCACTGAACTGCGGTTGTGTGTAAAACTGCACGCTTTCCACTTGCACTGATCACATGGCAATACTTTAAATCAGTTTAATTTAGCTTTAACTATATTATACTTGAGAAAATATATTTATACAGGTTTAAAATGTATTTTTTAAGTATAAACGGCATTGTATTTTTACATACAAAGGAACTAAGTTTGTTTTTATATTGCATCATATACTGTTTACAAATCATTAAAAAGTGCTTAAGTGTTGCACATCATACATTCTTAATTATATAGAGTTTGAGAGAAGAGAAATGAAACAACAGGACGTTATTTATTTTATTATGTAGTGTGTAATATCTATTATTATTATTATTATATTATTATTATTATTATTTTGTGTGCTGAAGCTGGTTCATTACCTGATGACTCTAAACACTTTCTCCGCCTATTTTATCATCAGTGTACCTGATATTACTGATGAGAGTTGATCCTGTCTTTATTCCTATAACTACACTACCAGGTTCATACTCATCTCAAGTCTTGATTCCTGAGTTTAACATCCACAGCTAAATGAGTCATTTGTGTTATTTTTGTATTTTGCACACATCAATTCCTCACACTCAAGTTTTTTTTTTTTTTTTCAATTAAAGCCAGATGAACATGTTGGTGTTAAAGTATCCAGTACGAGTCCCAGGCTCGGTGTAGGCCATATGAAACATCCCCTACGCACTTGGCTCTCTCAGGCATCCTGACACCAGAATCTATAATAACATATAATAAAACTATAATGTTGCAGGATCAAAATAACTTTCTGTGAAAATGTTTTCCAAAAAAAAAAAAAAACTTTCCACTGTGTTCTGATCCTGAAGTAATAACTTGAGTTGGAAAGCATGAAGGTGATCCGTCCAGCTCGCCACCAATGAACCCAGCTTTCAGTTCATTACTGCATGAGTGTGTGCAGAAGTGTGGACAGCCCTCAGAGCTCAGGTTGAGCAGGAGAAGGCCTGAGAGCAGACCCAAACTAATACTTAAAACACAGCATGCGAACTGTGTGTGTGTGTGTGTGTGTCTGTGTCTGCAGGATTTCTTAACGGCATGCACATGCGTGTATTTCTATGGCATCTAACACCAAACCTGTGCTTAAAACACACCATGCAAACTGTTTCTGTGTCTGCGTGATGACCATGCACGTGCATATGTGTGTATTGTATCTAACACCAAACCTGCCCATAAAACACGCCATGCAAACTGTTTGCGTGTGCCTCTGTGTCTCTGTGATGAGCATGCACGTGCGTCTGTGTCTAGTGCATGCACTGTAGTAACGCAGCGTGCCTTATATTCCATATGCGTGCATGTGTGTATTGCATAAAGTGTAGACGCAACGTGTGTGCCCTGTATTATCAGCATGCGCGCGTCTGTGTGCGTGCGTGTGTGTGTGTGTGTGTGTGTGTGTGTATATTGCATTTACTCACTACCTTAGCAGCACGTGCACCTGCGCGTGTATTGCATGTACGTCATTGGCATGCATGTGCGTGCGTGCAGCGCTGGTTTTTCTTTTTGTGGTCAGTGCGAGACTCTCATTAGTATAAAACACCCCGGGATGGAGGCGATGTGTGCGGACCTGCGCACCCCCCCCCTCTCTCTCTCCGTCCCTCTGTCTCAGAAGCCCTGACGTAAACTTTGCACTTTGGAGTGTGTTCACAGTTTGTGATGAGTAAAATGTGTCCATGTGCATGTAGCTGTGAGTCTGTGCTGAGGAAAGACCCGGTGTAAGCTGGTATTTATTTCACCTGCATTCAGTCTTCGATTAATTCATTGAGTAATTCATAATATGGTTTACATTATTTATTCTTTTTTTTAATTATTGTAAAAGTGAGATATGTAAAATCAAGGTATTTCTTAATTTCTATTGCTTTTTGCTCTCAGTAAAGTCTTATGGTTACATTTGAAAACTTTTAACTTTCATATCAATCCAAACCAAATAATTACAACACATTACATATTTTTAAAACATAATAAAACATTTTTCGTTGTATTGTTTTATTTATAATATTTTTCGATTATATATACCAGGGAAAAAAAAAACTTTAGATATTTTAATTCTAAATTTATTGCTATATTTACTAACTAATATTATTATATTTATCTATTTCATTTATTTTTAAATTTTTTTCCTGAAAAGGTTGCACTGTGGGTTTTATTTGGGTTACATATAAATTCTTCGAGTTGTTTTAATTGAAACGAAATGCTAACACACACGCAGGCACGCACATAGTCAACTAGATTTCTATTTTACATGCTGTTTAAATTGCCAGGTTATAATACAATATCATTATCATATTATAAGAAATATATTACGAGTGTTTTAATATTACAAAACGAATTCGAGAAAATAAAAGAAGATTTTTTAAAATATCTATCGTTATTTTAAAACAAAAATCCAATATATTTAGAATTTGGTCTAAAAAAATACGGGGTATTCTGTAATAATCAAAAATCACTTTTGTTTCGATTATATATATTTATATATTTTTTTAGTTTCATATTATATGAAAAGAAAAAATCCATAAGGCAAACGTTTGATAAAAAAACAGAAAATAGTAATACGTGGATGTTCTTCTTCTTCTTCTTCTTATTATTTTTTAAAATTCAATATAATTAATAAAAGTATTAATTTAAAAGTACAATCATATCTAACTTACATTTAAAAATCCCACAAATAACTAAAAACGGACTTGAAAAATATCAAAAATAAATAAATAAATAAATAAAAGCAAATATCCTTGACGGTACATTCTATTTGATAAAGTACAAATAATAATAATAATAATAATAATAATAATAATAATAATAAAATGTCCTCACATTTCTTTTAACGACATTGGCACCCTATTTATTTAGTAATTAATGCTGTAAAATTTTATGTCGTCGGCGTCTTTTGCATGCAGATGAAGAATCCCCGGGTGTGGTTTATTCACACATATTTGATCCGCCTAATTCTTAAACAAAGTGTTTACTCTCGTGTTCGTACTACAATAAAAAGAGCCAATATTAAAATGTGTGATCGAAGTAATATTTATGACTCGATTACGACGTGTTCTGGGAGGGGGGCGAAAAATTATGAGCGTTTGGGAACTTTTAAGTTGTCACGAGAGGATCCAGAAATATTGACAGAACACTGTCTCCCAGGTCTCACACCTTTGAAGAATAGTTACATGTGTGCATTAGTTACCTATTCAGTAATAAAGCTTTCTGTTTATCAATCAATCGATTCAATTAATACTGTGGTTTCATTTGAATGCTCATGACGTGACAAGTTTGATTTACTCGTGTGTGTGTGTGTGTGTGTGTGTGTGTGTGTGTGTGTGTGTGTGTGTGTGTGTGTGTGTGCGTGTGTGTGTGTGTCCCAAATATACAAATATATAATCAACAATATTTCTGTGCATTTCCCCATTCTCTGTATACACACCCCTCATTCAATTAGAATTTACCCTGGCATGGAATGACCTCATAACATTTTAAGCCTTTCTGACGTCATTATCTGATGGCTAGTGAACGAACATACATTTATTCAAATATTGCCTCATACATTTTGTGCAAACCTCTATGCAATGTATGTGCTCCTAAATTGGTGAGATCTGAGTTACGGATATGGAATAGAAATTGAATGTCTGGTTCCAAAAGAGATTATGGAAGAAAATTTTATAACCTTTTAATATATATATATATATATTTTAAGTATCAAATAAGTCGATTTTATTAAAACCCAGAGAGATCATGCACTCATAATACATAATTGATAAAAATGTATAATAATAATAATAATAATAATAATAATAATAATAATAATAATAATAATACATAAATTAATAAATAAATGCTACATCTAAAAAAGCTGTATATCAAAAAAAAAAGTAGAAGGAAAAAATGAATAACATGGTTATAACAGAACATTATTATCAGTATATATGATCTAATGAGGCTGGGCAGTACAGGGCCTCTTTTACAGACTACACAAGACTTGATCTTCAATTATTTATACAAAGAGGGAATTAAAGGTTAGATAAATAAAGAGGGAATAAAGTTGCACCGAGTCGTTGCCTTTAAAGAAAACGAACCCTGAGAGAAGAGGAGCAGGTGGTGTAGTTACAGGTCTATAAAAGGGCTGTTACTAATAAAAAGGCCAGGGTTGTATTTCCCAGGTTCACGATCATAAATCATACACTGTTTATTATTAACACCTTTAAGTTGTCACTGTGCTCAGGGGGGAGTTGCGAGGTGCCGCTGTGGAAGCATGAACCGGATTCTGTGTGTTTGTGTGCGCGCGCGTGCACGCGCTTGCTGCTCGGTAAATCCAAACGCGCGCGCACACACGACAGCCTCCCAGGCATGCAGGTCGCGCTACACACCGACGTTTCCTCACGGTGTAAGAGAAATAGTGATTAATAACCAAGACAGTTCAGATAGTTATCCGATTTGTTGTTGCTATTATTGATGGTTTTTTAAAATTATCGTTTGTTTATAATGTTTATAAATTCAGATTGATGTTATTAATAATGTAAACAATGTTTTAGAATGGAAAATTTTTTTTTTGGGAAACACTCATGCCAATAAAGACTAAAGACTTTCTGAACTGAACTGACCTGAGAGAGAGAGAGAGAGAGAGAGAGAGAGAGAGAGAGAGAGAGAGAGAGTGTGTGTGTGTGTGTGTGTGTGTGTGTGTGTGTGTTAGATCAGTCTACGAGCTGTGCACTGTGCGACGGAGGAGGTGTTGAAGGAAAATAGCGAACCGGGGGGTCCCGTTACCGTCCAACACACCATACACACACACACACACGCACACACACACACACACCACTGGAGAGGAAAAGACGAGAAAGAAAGAGTGAGTGAAAGACGGCATGAAGAGAGGAGAGTCCGAGTGTCCAGCTCTAATACTCACCGGTGCGCTTTAGGAGGCGCCTCCGCTCTCAGCGCGCACACGTGCGAAGTGTGTGTGTGTGTGTGTGTGTGTGTGTGTGTGTGCTTGTTAGTATAAGTGTGTGTGTGTGTAAAACACCGGAAGTCGTGCGCTGTGGTCCGTCGTCGAGGTTGCATGCGCAGCTGAGTGTGTGTGTGTGTGTGTGTGTGTGTGTGTGTGTGTGTCCCGGAGCCGCTGCTGATCAGACGCAAAGTGAACCGGATCGGTGCAGACGATCAGTGCTCGGGGTCGCATATAATCCGTGCGCGCTCCCGAGAGAGAGAGAGAGAGAGAGAGAGACGCAGAGGATCTGGGCGACTTGTTGAGTTCCTTTCTGTTCCTTCCGGTACCACCGCAGAGACGGACAGCCGTGCACCCGTTCACCCTGCGCCTTCCTCTCCACCTCTCCACTGGCCGATCCTTCCCTTCCTTCTTCTTCTTTTCTTCGGGTGTTTTTTTGTTTGTTTTGTTTTTGTTTGTTTTTTTAGGGGAAAGGGGTGTTTGAGACTGTTCACAACAATGGTACGTGATATGAGCATTAATCTCTTTCTCACATGGTGCAGCTCAGATACCCAGACAAACACACAATGTTTTTCTTTTAAATTTTCCAGCAAGGAAATAACTTCACCTAGAAAGTCAGCTCTGCTTTGTAAATCCAATCATTTGCAGCTTGTTTTGTCCTTTTTTTTCATACTCGGGGTTCAAAAGTTAATTAAATTTATAAATAAAACACACACACACACACACACACACACACACACACACACACACACACACACACACACACACATGAATCACTCCGCCAGGTGTCCTTGAGATAGATTACTGCCTCACAAAACCGAAATTAATTAACATTACCAGTGATGTATGTATGCACACACGCCAAACACCTCTAAAGCCATCTCTCGTTGTTCATTAAAGCATTAATTATGCACCGTTTAATTATTTTCACCCGTATCTATACATACTGAAAGTATAAAAGATGTACCCTTGATGAAAAAAAAAAAAACAGTATGTTTTTCTTTGTTTATTTGTGTGTCATGGTCACAGTTCATTAAAACCAGATCATTAAAAAAATGCTGTTATAATAACTGTTCACTGAAAGAAAAGAAAAAAAAGATCAACGTTGGCTCCTAAATGCTACAGGAAGCTCCTTTATCCTTGAAACTACAGCCGTACATGTAATTTGCATGTTATTATATGTAATAACACGTGTTATAACTGTCACTGAGCTCCATGCTTTTTTATCCTTTTCTTCTACTTCTTGGATTTTTTTTTCTTCTTTTTTTATTAAGCGAATGCTTCAAAACCCCAAATTACATCTTTCACGTCATCATTCCTCCAGCACTCATATAGGTGGCTTGTTGTATTAAATAGGAACAGTATTTTGCGGTATTTATTTGTCAGCCTTCTTTTTTTTTTTTCTTCCCTCCCTTTCTTTCGGTATTTCCTTTTTTTTTTTTCAACCGCAGAAGTGTTTCGACTGGTTTTGGCATTTGGTTTTAATCAAATGTTTAATCAAATGTTCCCTTTCCAAAGACCTTCGAGGACAGATCGACACACCCTCGCAGGCAATAAGTCGGGATTTGAATCTGTAACTGAACTGGCCTTCGGCAAGCATTTTTTCATCATGACAAGACTTATTATTTTTTTTCTCCCCTTAATATAGCGAGCAGCTCATCTTCTATTCAGCCAAGAGCACCTGGAAGGAACATCGTCAGGAAAGTGTCATAATTGCTCTTTGATATGAAGATGAAGAAGCACGGCTGAATCGAGCGAACAAGTTTGGTTTTGGCATAAACACCGAGCTGTGGAGCGCTCGAATACGATCTTGCTAAAGGGGAAAAGGTCATTGTGTCACTCTGTAGATGTGAATTGAACTGTTCTGTTTATGTAATTATACTCATTTTTCATTTATTAGTTTATTGCTGTAGGACGCATCTGAGGTGTAATTTAATTTTAGTTTTCAATCATTTTTTATAATTTTTTTGTTTTGTGTTTTTCTTTTAATCTAACCTTTTTAATCATCCTTTTCTGTATGAAGTACAAAATGGCAGAAACTTTCGTTTCTATTATTATTATTATTATTATTATTATTATGGATATTTTATCTATCAACCTGTGGATTATATACTCACTTTGAATAAAACGTCCCAGTGAGCATCATGCAAACAACATGACACACCTTCTCACTGGGTTTCTTTTTATATTCATTTTTAAAAAATCTTTTTCCCTTTTTTCATGCACGTTAGCGTTGGGCAAATATTCTTTGCTCTTTTCTCAGACAGACAGATGACACGTGGACTCGACTCAGCTTGACTTCCAGAACATTCTGTGAGTTGAACCGATCTGGCAGACGCTCCCCGAGCTGATAGGTCGACGTGGTTGTCTCGGTGCCACGGTTGTCGTGGCGACCGTGTCCTGCGGTGATGGCGGGCAGCCGCGTGAACTCGTTTCTGGCTGTAAAAACTTCGAGAGAGAGGGAAAGTTTTCTGTTTGGGGCGAGCAGCCGTCGGCCCTGACGCCGATCACCGAGACTGAGAGTCTCTCGCTCTCCCTCTTACTCACACACACTGCGTGTGTGTTCGTATGTATGTATAGATGTGCGACGAGAGCCGAACACCTTTAAATAGACGTCGAGACACATCCGTGCTTCCTCTTGCATGCACGCAGAGCTGACCCGAGCCTGCACGAGCCACAATAGGAAAAAAAAAAGAAAAAGAAATGAACATTTCAAATTGAAATGCTGAGGTGCAAAGTGCGGAGCAGCTCTGGCACAGCCTGAGCGCTTTTAGAGCCAAAAAACTAAAGTCAAACCCCCAAAATGGCCTGCAATAATTAGCTGCGCCGCGTCCGCTCCACTCTTCCAGCTCCTGCGAACCACTTGCGCTCTTCCTCTCTTGCTCTGTGTTGTTCCCTTTGAGACTTTGGTGCGAGAAATCACATTTTTCCAACAATTTTCCCCAAGGTGCTCCTGGCAGACGCACACAGGAAGGCCGCTCCATCCTTTCATAAAGCCTTCGCTCTCGTTTTCCCACTGTTCTCGCTATTTCTATCTCTTTTCCCTCTTCCTTTGAAGTGCTAGCCGGCGCTGGAGTCTGTATGCTACCGTCCGAAGGTAAACAATGAAACAAACCATAACGGCGACAACAGAACTATCAGATTGTTTCATTGCTAGAGAACCCACATGAATATGTGAAGCGTATACGTATTTATGTGTGTGTGTGTGTGTGTGTGTGTGTGAGTACGTGTGTCTGAATGAAGTATTGTCCGAGAGAGAGATGTTCCAGTTACGACGACTCTCACCATATGTTCATCCACATACGTCCACATTTCCTCTCTCTCTGTCCGTCCCATCAGGAACTATAGCTCAATCCCCTCTCATTTGATTCCATTATGGTCGACCAATTAAATGTTTGAAACAAAAGGCTGCCATTTACTGGCAGGAGAAAGGAAACCTGTCGCAATTAGCACATTTACATACATTTCTATTGATTCCAATTAGGTCACCAGCTCCCAAAGCCCTCTTTGAATCGTCCTCTCTCTCTTTCTCTCTCTCTCTCTGTCGAGCCTCTAAAATGTTAATTAAGGAAGGGGAACTCTGGATTCTGGCTATGGGTTGGCCATATGGACCCCGCATATGCTCCACATACATATACACGCACCATATATAATTAATAGTGTGGTTCTCTCAATGAGCCGAACTGGCATCTGGTACCGAGATCTTTCTTTTTTTTCATTTTTTTTTTAATTCGTACATTTTTGCTAAAAACCCACAACAACATTCCTGAAGCCACTCCGAGACAGTGCAGGAGCTGATTTAACTCTGTTGGGATTTTATTATAATTTTTTTTTTTAATAACCTGTGATTTTAAACAGTGTCCAGTGGTTTTATTCGGGTAAGCACTGAACCCTGTTTCTGGAGAACGGACGACCTTTTGGGTTTCAGCGTTTGGTCAATTTTTCAGCATTTTCTCGACATCATTATTGGACTTATTCTCCAGTCACTGGTTCAATAATTTATGTTGATTCTGTTTGGCCCAGATAGCACTTCTACACAGAAATTATAGATCCGACTCCAGCCCGGAGGCCGAGCATCACAATTAGGACGCGAGACAAAAAAACTGATCATAAATCAGCACTTTTATCCCAAGACCTTTGATGAATAAAACCGCTGGCCCACGTTTTTTTGGCAGAAACCTGCCTTTTATTCTCTCGGTTTTGGAGCCGAAGCTAACATCCACGGCCATAGCGGCCCTCGTGCCAGGCGCTAAGACCTGGACACCGAACAACCCGGGCCAAAATTAATTCCTGTCCCCGCTATAAGACATAATAAGGACAATGAGGACGCTCTGAAATTCTG
Source organism: Clarias magur (assembly GCA_013621035.1). Classification (NCBI taxonomy): domain Eukaryota; kingdom Metazoa; phylum Chordata; class Actinopteri; order Siluriformes; family Clariidae; genus Clarias; species Clarias magur. Next base: position 690,762 of record QNUK01000355.1, read on the forward strand.
TGTACCATAACGTACTAATAGAGCACATTATAAAGGGCAGGTTTGCAGGGTTCGACGTTAGCATGGTCCTGCTAAGCCTCTATAAAAACGCATGAGAGAGAAACGGGAGCGCTAACCTCTCATTGGGAGGGATATGAATAGCCTTTGTTTTTCACCACTACTCTGCGCCAATGGCTGGAACTTATTATGAGGTTGTGTGTGTGTTTTAATATGTAGGCCTATATATGCATAAAACCCATATTTGTGGTTAGTTTTATGTGAATGTGTGTGTGTGTGTGTGTGTGTGTACACGTGTACATTTGCGCCTATGTACAAGTGCATTGTTCTTTTTTTATTTTCAAATGCATCTCCATGTATGAAAGTGTGTTTGTGTGTCTCATCTGCTTCCTCGTCCCATAAGGGGCATCAGTGCATGTGTGTGGTGTGTGTGTGTGTGTGTGTGTGGTTCAGTGTGTGCCAGGTAGGTGGTGGTGGTGGTGGATAGCTGGTTGGTGGATGGTTTTTGGCTCGGCTGGACCGGTACCAGGTGCGGTTTCTGTGTCCATGAAAGCTGTGAAATGCAATAGGATTTCGCAGGATTTTCTGGCTATGCAGTTCGCCGCCTTTTTTTTTTCCCTCCAAAGACAAAGATTTGGCCTCAGCCTTGCCTTTCCCTCTCTCCCTCTTTTTCTCTTTCTCTCTCTCTCTATCTCGCTCTCGCCTTGCTAATGCATCTCGCAGCATACAAATGAACTAGCATGAACGGAAAGGTGTCCATTAAAAAAAAAAAAAAAAAAAATCTCTAAACTGAACCCGGGCTATCGGACAGGACGAGAGAGTTAAACGTGAAATGATAATTACGTTTTTTATTCGCGAATGATTTGTTTGTAAACATTTTTTACAAACAAATCTCATTCACATAACTTATTCTTTTATGAGACAACCTGAGACATTTCAGTGTATCAGTATCTGATGTTGCTTAATAACTTTTTGACTGAAGCATTGGTGCTAATTTACGTAGCTAACCAGTAACGTAATGCAGGGATACACAAATCTTCAATTCATTACCTCGCCCGTTGAACTAGTAAAAGCTTGGGTGTGCTACCCAGTAATGTGTTTCAGCTGCCTCGAACCCTAAATGAAAAAAAAAAAACTGCTAATGTAAATGCAACTGGCATGGAAAGCTATATTTCCCCAAAGTTACAGTAAGTGCATTAATATAGATTAAAGGGAAACGACTTATATCCTCTTATAGGCATGCAGCACGTTGGATTGTCGGCCAACGTTTCGGCTAAGGTTTCATGTTCCTGTTCGGGCTATTCAAGTCTGTCTAATGCCTTTATCTTGTGTGTTCAACCATGAGGGGATTGTTTACTAGGGGTGTAAACGTCAGGCGTACATACAATACAGTTTATATTTCACACAATACAATTTGAATTCCATTTAAATTAAGTACAATTAAGGAAACAATTCATATTTGACGAAACAAAATCTGTACCTGCTACAATGCAATACGATGCCAAACAGTTTATTCAAATATTGGAGAAGTGCTCTGATTGATATGCAACCAAATTAGGATTTGTTTCTGAACACATCATGTAACATCAATGGAAAGTGCTATCCATCCACTTTTACATACCTGAGCGTACAGATGCTTATGACTCACTGATAAGAGATACTATTCTGCTTCCTGCCTGAGACCACCGGCCACATATGATTGTATTGTATCTTTGTCTGGATTCAAACTTGTGAGAGGGTGAAGTCTGGAGTTTATTTACACAACACGTTTTGTTCATTTTTCAATATACAGTAAATTGATTTATCTATTCATTTCAATTGATGCATGACTCAAATTGTTGGACCTCGACCGTATATAGTAATCATTAAAATAAAAGTTTTATTACTGTTTTATCATTCTGAAATAATTGCTTGTAATGAAAGACAGTTAGATCATGGTCAGCTTCACTGATGTATGTAGTGCAGCAGGTGGTGGAGTTCAGAATGCCTAGATACATATTGATTGCCTAGCCATGGTTACACTACAGCATTCCATTTTAACATTAATACATCATGAAGCATTTAGCTTTGCTTTGTAGAAGTTGATTGCTGATTCTACCTTTTTGGCAACTTATAATAAAAAGTGCACAGCCTGGACATGGAAGCTTCTTGTTCCAGCTTCCAGGCTAGTGATTCATCCAGCCTTGTTGAATATATGTGTACGTGCCACGGCTTAGGATGCTGTAACGTGCAAATAAGAACAAAAACGTAATGTAATGTCTAGACAGTGATGCAACTGTAAACTTGCCAAAGTTCAAACATCAGGAAATTAGCTCACAATGATGTAGAATAAATAAATCTGCAAACCTTACAGAACATAAAAATGTGTGATTCTTACTGTATGTCTGGAAATACAGTATACTAACTGTGAAAACGTTCTTAAAATCTACGGAGACTGTGCAATATTTTACATCAGGGTTCGTCCCATTTTTGTCTTTTTTTTCCTTTCTAGGATCCGATTTAAACATCTTTTTCGGTAGCACAGTTTTGGCACCACTTAAATTTTTTAAATTGTGCTCAAAGTTTTATAAATGATAATACAATTTCTAATGTAAATAGGTTTCTAATGTAATAATCAAAATTCTGCTATTTCCTAATATTCCTTATATAAAAATGAAACATTTGAAGCAAGAATCTGAAAAGTTTGGTATATATATATATATATATATATATATATATATATATATATATATATAGAGAGAGAGAGAGAGAGAGAGAGAGAGAGAGAGAGAGAAATTAAGTGACTACGTTAAGCTCGAAGGTCTGGAGGCAAACTTCAGACACATCCCGTGCCTTGGCTGATCGGCTACAATTACACCGAACATTTGTGTAGATTTGATTCTTCAATCAGCGTGGTGCAGAAAGGCTGTTATACATGGCGTTAAAAGGGATTTTTAGAGGCTTTATGTCTTAAGACTCGGCCTGTGTGTGGTCATTTGTGAGCATCTGAGAGCGTTAGATAAGAGCAGCTGTGAATCGTGAAATGAAGTGCCTCTCTGTTTGACTTGCAGGCCACGGAGTCGTATCTGGTGCGTGAAGAGGCGAGCCGAGGAGCCGCGCTGCCCGAGTGCTTCCCGGTCCCGGATACTTACAGGGTACGAGACGCCCCTCGTTCTCCGCTCTTTGGGTGTTTTTTTTTTCTCTTTCTCTCTTTTTTTCTCGCAGTGTCTCTTTCAGCAGCATGCCCATGAACAGCATTACCGCGTCCGTGTGTCTGTTCTAAACTATTTCAAGACAGTGATATGATCAGTTTCTCCACAGAACCATTTGTGACAAGTAGCGTCAGTACTTCTACATCACTGAGCCACCAGTCGACAAATCATTATAAACTACAACTGAGCGATGACACAGGAAAGCAGTTTTCCTGCTATGGTATTAGTTATTTTTACTTTCACTCTTGGCGGTTTTGTTCATCACTGTTTTGAGCACATAAATAAATTACAGGCTGTAGCTGTCGTTTTGGATAATTTTTTGACAGAAGACTTTCTTTTGTTCATTCGGTAGATTTTTGTTTCAGTATTAAACATTATCCTTGGAATTTTTATTTGGTTTTTGTTTTATTTTGAGGCACTGCTTTATTCCTGGTGTACTGTGTGTATGTATGTGTGTGTGTGTGTGTGTGTATGTGTCTGTGTATAGGGGTTTCAAGGTCAGCTTTACAAAAAGGCAATAATAGTGGTAGGACTCGTTCAGAAATTCCAATTCAGCCACAATAACATAATTTAATACAATTATGTATAGTGATGGATCACAGTTTCTGAATATACTTGCATGCACTTTTAAACCATAATAGTAGTGTCATTGCTCAAGAAGAATAAAAAGAAAAAGAGGCCTGTTTAATTTCCATTACAGGGCACATTTTTTACTGTCCAAGTGGTATTTTTCAAGTTATTTACATATTTAAAGGCAGATCCCTCGCTTTACTTTTATTTGCCTGATGTAAGTCTACTGGAACGTGTTTAAAACATTTTGACTGTATGACCGTACGATGAGTTGATGTAAAAGAGGGCGTGTAAATGAATACACACTGTATACACAGTTATATATCAAGTATATCTTAGATCAATGTTGCAAATAAATATATTTAAAAAAATATATATATCAGTAATGTCTAAAGAGCCTACAGAGGAGAATGAATTTGAACCTATTTCAGATTGGGTTTAATTGTGAATCACTCTTGTATAATGATGTGATAGATTTAAC
>QNUK01000355.1:697500-722500 GCA_013621035.1 Clarias magur
GAGACAATACGCTTATATCATATGCCGTGCTTTTGTGCGTTTGGACGTGCTGTTTAAGCTCTATAGAGCGAAGATATCTCCGTAAAACGTCATTAACATCGTTTAAGTACAAGCCATATGGGAGGGATTAAGATTCATTGTGTGTGTGTGTGTGTGTGTGTGTGTGTGTGTGTGCATGCAAGTGTGTGCATGTTAGAAGGGAAAACCACATGCTCTAACTATATTGCATTTCTTGTGTGTTTTAATGGGAGCATTACCGACTGAAACCGCTAACCGCAACTTCTTGTTTCTGGACCCCTGCTTAGCTGGAGGCTGAGAGAGAGAGAGAGAGAGAGAGAGAGAGAGAGAGAGAGAGAGGTGTGCGTGTGTGTAGGAATAAAAATAATCGCTCGTAAAAAATTAAATGATTTTTTAAAAATATTTTACCTCACACTCTTAGTGTGTTTAATGACTTACTTATGTGTGAGTGTAGACTTTGTGCTAGTCTATGCAGCAGTTATTTGGGTTGTTATCCTTGGGCGTGGTAAGAGAAACCGGGTATCCAAGCAGTCTCACCCTTCTATGCCCTCTCTCTCTCTCTCTCTCTCTCTCTCTCTCTCTCTCTCTCTCTCTCTCTCTCTCTTTCTTGCTTTTCTTGTACTCTCTCCTTGTCTCTAGCTGTCTATTCTCCCCTATGTGATTTGTGACATCTCATGCTTCTGGAGAACATTTAGCTTGTTTTACTGGTTGCCTAGCCTCAGAGCAACTTTAAATTATTCACGATGTTGAAATCTGTCATCAAGCGCATGTTGTCTTCAGTATTTCAAATTTGAAGAGATTTTTCAGTAATGTCAAGGTTAGAAGGGTTGAGTCGTTTCCTAAAAAAATCATGGTGAGGAACGCGTAGCCACAACACGCGCGTGAATCAGAGACGTGATTGTAATTCATTGTGAAATGAACGCATAGTCGAATTATGGTCTCAGCTTTACAGAGCTACCTAACCTTGGTTTAATGTACCGCCCTTCGGTTTACTCCATGCATGACAATAAATGTTAATCACCAAAATTCACTGACTGAAAAGTATTTCAAGGCTTGAAAAAAATTTATGGTGGTCGTGATTATTCATTGTTTATTCATTCATCATCTACACAAATGCATACACTGCTTTGTCCTGTGTAAAGGGTCGCGGAGGGCTTGGAGCCCATCCCAGGAGACAGGTTGTCAGTCCACACACACACACACACACACACACACACACACACACACACACACACACACACACACACACACACACACACACACACACACACACACACATACACACTACGGGCAATTTGGGAATGCCAGTTAACCTAATTTGCATGTCTTTGGACTGTGAGAGGGAACCAGAGGAAACCTACCAAGCACGCGGAGAACATGCAAACTCTACACACACAGACCCGCGGTGGTGTAACTATGCCATCGCGTCACCAAACGTGATAAACGTATGAAAATAGCAGCAGATCATCCGACGATCAATCCTACATCCTACAGTCAATCCTGTACAATGAATGCAAACCATTTAGTAAAAGGCCATCAGACCAGAAATTAGCTACAACTAGCTGATTAGCCATCTATAACTTAAAAAAAAAAAACAACAACAAAAACAAAAGGTTTAAAGACAATTTGGCATATACCTGTGTGTTTAGTCTACACTCTCATTTCTTGTGAGTTTGCATGTTCTCCTCGTGCTGGGTGGGTTTCCTCTGCGTACTCCGGTTTCCTCCCACAGTCCAAAGACATGCAGATTAGGCTAATCGACGTTCCCAAATTGCTCATAGTGTCTGAATGTGCGTGCGAATGTTGATCGGAGGAGGCTCTATAATGGGAATAAATACAATGGTCACTATAGGCCTCCACAATTCCCAGTTGTACTACAGAGATTCCTAGATGGAAGGACGGATATAGATACAAGTAACTCTCTAAAGAAGCCCTAAGAATCCCAGTTTAATAAAAAATTAAATAGGGTTTGGCAGCACAGTGTCATACTGGTTATCGATTTCTGCCTCAAACTTCATGGAGTTTGCATGTTCACCTGGTTCTCCCTCCAGGAACTCTGGTTTCCTCCCACAATCCAAAGACTCTCCAGTTCCCCTGCGATAGATTGGCTCCAGGCCTCTGGACTCTGTACAAGAAGATGAATGAATGAATGAATGAATGAATACGGTGTAATTTAGGACACACCCACAATGGGCTGATTGCCAAACATTTGGTTCTATTACTTAAAGTTTAAAGTGTTATACTGGAAACAGGTACATGAAGTGCAGGTAGGGACAGATAAGTTATTGCATCATAAAATATAAGAGCCAATCATGATCTACGATGCAAATGGAGGCCATCTAGCAGTTTACCAAGGGAAAAAATGAAAGCGTGGATGGTTATTAAAACTCAGTGCAACATCCAAAAATGTTCACAGACTTGGCTTTGGTCCAATTTATTTAAACCAATTCATTATCTTTAACACGCACCTAACAAGTGGGAAACCTGAGTTACCACACTATTTGTTTAAAGAACAGTTTTTTTTAAAATACATCTTATTTTTTAGGTTCACCCATGTTTTGGGTGACGTTCTGACTGTAAAAACAACCCTCATGCTCATCAGAGAGACAGTTAAATTTTTCCAGCATGGTAATAATAGCCTGGTGAGCCTATAGAACATTAAAGTAGAGGCAAACATAGCCTTTAATGGTTAGCTGATCAAAACACATTGGTTTAGTGGTCCAAAAGAAGTGGGACTGTACATGGCCTGCTAGGTGAGTCAGAGTCAGAGAAAATAAAAATAAATCTGTTTATTTATTTATTTATTTATTTATTTATTTATTTATTGTGTATTAAACACACAGAGTAGCTTAGTTATAGAGTATGAGACTCCTGCCAAAATATTTGCTTTTTTTTCCTTTTACACAAGACTATAAGTTGATTATTAGTAGTCTAGCCAAAGGTTTTTTTCTCGCCAACTAGGTTATTAGGACAACACCTAGTTTCAAAGGTCACAAGATAGAGGAAGAGTATAGTTTCTTTAGTCTGATTCACATGGGGAATAAAAGGGGTTAAAAAAAATGAGGGTAAAAGAATTAATTTCTGTAAAGAACTAATTTATTCATGAATAAATACTTAATTATAAGAAAAATGCTATATTGGAATGTCATCAAATCACATTTTGTACATTTAAAACAAGCTAATATGTTTTTTTACAAAACAAACAAACAAACAAATAAACAAACAAACGGAAAAAAAGAAAAAAAAAAACTCTGCTGAAAGTGTCCCGATATCAGATAACTGAACAGATTGTAATGGTGCCTCTGCTGCCTGTGAAGTGAATTGCAATTGTATTTAAATTAGCTTGGCAAGACTTCGTTTACACCGAATCGCACTCGCATAAATATGAAGGCTAGAAATGTTTGAGGTACAGACATTTCTATTTTCCATTTCTGGGTTTCCAGCCAAGAACAATGTAAATGTCTTAGAGTCTACACGCTTCACTAACTAAATGTACAAAAAAGATACCACCACAAAGAACAGTGTGTTCACTAGGAAAATCAATGGGTAGTCGTTTTTTTCTGGGAGTGTAGTGTTTGTTTCTCATTTCTGCTAAACATGCGTGTAAAGAAAAAAAAAATGCAGCTGTAAATAGCATCTTTGATTGAAGGTTGTCTAGTTAAAGGTTGCTAGATTTTAATTCCTTTTCTTGTAGGACCCATATTGAATGCAACTGTGTAAAACAGGTACCAAACTGTGCTTTTCTTGTCTCTGGGAGCCATGAAGCAGTTTTGGATGATATGACAATAGTACTTTTTTTCATAGCATGATCAATTATAACAACACAATTATAATATTAGCAAATTAATATTATATTATATTATATTATATTATATTATATTATATTATATTATATTATATTATATTATATTATATTATATTATATTATATTACTTACTAATAATTATGTTGTTAATACAATTATAATTACAGTCATATTCTTTTCTGAGATATTACAGTTAATTAATAGTTTTTAAAACTAATTTAATAATAATAAAAACATTTTTTTGAAAAAAAAATAAATTACTACATTTTTGTTAACATTTACAACCTGACCGTGTGTTTAAATTTAGTACTGAGTCTTAACAAAATTACAATGTTATGTATTTAGAATTACATATACAGTACTTGTGTGTGTATGTATGTATATATATATATATATATATATATATATATATATATATATATATATATATATATATATATATATTTATTTATTTATGAACAAATCTATATTTAATATATCATAAAAATGCCTTCAAGAATCATCACATGAAATTTTATTATATGACCCAGCCCTTTGTCAGGGGTTACATCTTCTTTTTCTTTTATTAGGATTTAGGACATATCGATTATTTTGAAAAGGTACATGTTGTGTAGTTCTAATTACTTTTTAAAATTAAGATGTAATGGTAGTCAGTAGGGTCTGATTATGTGCCTTAAATTATGTAAGAAATATCTTATTTAGTACCTTGAAAATACCGTAAATAAGATTTGTGAGAGTGTATAATTTATTTGAGATTCCCTCAAAGAAACAATTAGTTTTTTTTAAGGAGTACACTATTCAGTAAGAGCTTAGTCCTGGTCAGGGTTGCAACATATTTTGGGAAGACTGTTGGGCGAGTCAGGAATATGACACCGATCCATCACAGAGCAACACACATGCACATAGGCGTAACTGATACTGTATTGAAGGCAAAGTTGTAACTTATATTTTCCTGCCTACAGACAGTCAAATGTTCCAGTCAACTATTGATGACATTTCAACTCCAACAACCAACTTGGGGAAGTCTTTTCAATTACCAGTTCTTTCCCTGTTTGTGGCATGACATCAGATGAACTTGGCTTCTCACAAAATAGTGTAAAGTCTCCCTTCACTACTTTTACACTTTATTGTTTTTGCACAGTACAGGTTATTAGCAAAGAAATATTATCTACCAGAAGTGCAAATAGTAGTGTATATACATAAAGTGCAAATATTGACATTGTGCAACATTTAAGGTACTGGTTAAAACGGTTAAATAATAAAGCTTGTATATATTTCTAAAAGTTTGGATACACCTTTTAACTCCATACACTTTCTGATTTTTATTTCTTTCTACACTGAACAATGCTGAAGGCGTCCGAAATACACATAATCTCCTTCGAACAGTTGATATTGAGATGTATCTTCTACTTATGATCTATAAATCCTTGATACCGGCTCTAATCTGAGGTGCTGGTTGTTAATTGGTGATTTCTGAGGCTGGTGTCTCTAAATGAACGTCTCCTCTGCAGCAGAGGTAAGTTGTGGTCTTGCTTTCCTGGGAAGGTCTTCATGAGAGACAGTTTCATCATGGAGCTTGATGGGTTTTGCAAAAGCACTCGACTTAATACTGTTCTTGCAAGAACTGATCCAGAACAGCCGACCTTATGTAATAAATGTGGCATGTGTGTTAATTAATAGTTTTGAGAACTCCAGTAGTGTTCTAGAATGTAGAAAATAAAACACTCAACAAAAAACATTGAATTCGGAGGCGTGTCCAAAATTTTGACTGGTACTGTGTATATAGTAAATATTATATAACAAGGGTACGCAGTGAATACACAGTACTGGGTTATCTGCATAACTGTACAATGTATATAGTGTTAGTGAGTGACAAACACAAACACACACATACACACACACACACACAGATGTGTAAGCCAAAATATGCACTTCAGGAAAAGAAAAATAGTATACTGTATATATGCAGATTAGGTTAACTGGCAGTCCCAAATTGCGTGTAGTGTGTGAATGTGTATGTGTACCATGGTTGAAAAATTGGAAACAATACTATTCTATTGCCTCCCCAGTTGGACTACATATGGACTATATATATATATATATATATATATATATATATATATATATATATATATATATATATATATATGAGAGAGAGAGAGAGAGAGAGACTATCCAATCCAGCCTAGTCACAACTCAGGACTGTGTCTGTAAAAGTGCACTAAAAGTAGTTTTATATGAGCTTCACATGGTCGGACAAACCAAACAAAAGACACGCTTTCATTTAGGCACCCGTGTTTTTAATTCCACTTTGAAATGTTGTTTGTCCTGCGGTTTTACAACCTTATAATTACTCCTCACCACAAACGCGTATAGCAATAGCATAGCCAGGTCACTCATGTAGCACGTTTTGTGGAGATAGGAGGAAACCGGAGAACCCTGAGGAAACCCATACAGAAACAAATGGATTTTCACTCAGAAGCTAAGCAGTATACAGAAATGGTGATGGGGCTGAGTGCATTTATTTTGACTTAAAGGCTAGGTGTGAGGTGAGGTGAGGTGAGGCGCTTTAGAAAAACCTGCTTTTGAAATGTGACTGAAATGAAAGAGGAAAAGACAGAGACAGACAGAGAGGAAAAGAAGAGGACATGGTGTGTGTGTGTGTGTGTGTGTGTGTGTGTGTGTGTGTGTGTGTGTGTGTGTGCGCGCGCGCGCGCCTGTGTGTTTTTCTTCTTCTTGTTCGTGTTCCTCCTTGCCAGAAGTTTGAGCTTTCACTTTCTGGCTCCTAGGCGGGGTTTGTCGGAGGAGTGGGGAGGCGGAGGAGGAGGAGGAGGAGGAAGAGGAGGGGGGCGGGGCAGGAGCGCGAGTTATTGCTATGCGACCCGACACTGCGAACTTCCATTCAGCTCTGTAAACGCTCCTCCAATGTTTAATTCCGAAGTAGCTATGTATTCTCCGTACTGCCTGACACAGGTAATGCAACTATAACAATTATTATAATATTAACCATCATCATCATCATCATCATCATTTATATTATGACCAGTTTTGATGTTTTGCGCATGTGCACTGTGATTTTGAAATGCATTGTTGCAACTTCTGCTTTTGATCTCATGCTTTTGATATATTTTTGTAAATGTTTCTGCTGTGCGCGCGCGTGCGTTGTGTGTGTGTGTGTAGATGTGTGTTCAGAGGAGGGGGTGTTTGCTCTTCCTTTTTACTCGTGTGTGTGTGTGTGTGTGTGTGCTTTTTTTTTTTTTTACTCTTCCGCGCTCTTGCCCTCCCCTGCGCGCGCTCTCCCGGTTCTCGAACCCCCCTCGTGCGTGGCATCTTTCCAGCGCGCGGATCTGTTTCGTCTCAGTGCACATGGGTTCTCGGAGAAAATGGCGCGTACACATTCAATCTACAGCTACACACACACACTCACACACACACACACACACACACAACAACAACAACCCATGCATACTGAACTGTATGCGTGTTATGAAATATTATGTGCAAAATGCTAGGACATCCCGGACGGCGTGATCGTTTTCCCTCTCGCTCACGCGCGCGCGCCTGTTCCGTCGTGTTATGTCGTATTCGGGACGCTTCGTATTAACACCGTGTTGTGCATTTTGCGTTTCCCTCTCCGTTTTTTTAAATTTATTTATACGCACTGTTTTTTGTTTTTAATTAGTTTTGCCTAAAGGTTTGGATCCAACCTAAGATGACAGAATGAACAGCTGTCAATATGCACATTGTTTCTTTTCTTTCGTTCGTTTCTTCCCTTTTTTAACACAACTGATAAGACAAACTGCAGAATAGTCCAAAACGACTTCAGCTCAACTTAACTCTTTATTTTAAAGGCTAACAGTGCACCTGCATTATTCTAACAGCATGCAAGCTGCAACACACAGCGTCTACTGCTGCTCTTGTTGATGTTATTGACATTTTGACAGTTTGGGATCAGGATGAATATCTCACCTGTTTATCTGCATTCATCATTATTCTTATTATTGTTATATATGTGTGATTTAGAGACAGCCCGTGTGAAATGTTGCATCTGAACACCTAAGCCAATGCAAACCTAAGAGGGAAAAGTGACAAATGTCCCTAGGTTATTGATAGTTTTGTGCAACAGTTAAATAGGTTGTTTTTGCACTTAATTCGATTCTTTGTGATGAATAAATGAACAGCATTAAGAATATTTATTTTTTCTTGTCTTGCTTTGAAAAGTGCAGCATGCTGCTCACTCGTATCTTGGATCTAACTCTTGCACAGCCTGTATGATATCCACATGTGTATTATTCATCTGAGGATTTAATAATAATAATAATAATAATAATAATAATAATAATAATAATAATAATTTCATTTCATTTTATGCTCTTAACATCAACATTTGACTGTTTTATTCTTATTATTAATTCATTATTTTCGTGCATAGTCTGTCTCTTTTGATTTAATTTCTGAATATGAGGTGTAGATGGATATGTAATTTATATAATAAACGAGTGCACAGAGCTCATGAATGCAAATTAAATGTGAGCATGAAATTAAATTTATTGTTAAATGTTATGATTATTATTATTATTATTATTATTATTATTATTATTATTGCTGTTTTGAAGAAAAAACAAGCTTGAGGGTATGTGCGAGTGCATGCGGGGAGAATATTTATTTATTTATTTCATTTCATTTATTTCATTTTATTTATTTATTAAATCCCGACCCGAGTTTCTTTCTTTTTTTAGTGTTTGGCTCATAACTTTAAGTGTTGGCCAGATTTTGCTTCATTCTGACTATAAGCCTCAGCCTCGACATTTCATTTAGAACTGACATTTTTATTTGCAAACCAGATTATATTTATTTTAAAAACTAATTTTCCATATTTCCTATATGCAATTTCCTCCTTTTTTGCTATTTATTTATTTGATATTATTATTATTGCTTCATTTCATAGAGTTTGCTCTTGGCCTCGGGTTCCTGGCAAGTGTCGTGATTTTCCTGCAGGCCCAGGAGCGGAGGCTGCAGGTCACTGAGGCGCTCCATGAAAATATGATCATTAATACTTATTATGAATAGTAGACTGCGGGATTTGTTGGGAGGCCACTTTGGCTTTTCTATTTTTTTTTTTATAAGTTAAAAAAAAAAAAAAACACAACCTGTGTGTCCTAGTCCTAGTGATATATGATATGACATGAATTCATTTTTAAATTTTTAATTTTTTTATTAGAGGCTGTAGTTTTCCCTCCTGTGCATGTGTGCATGCAGTGAATCCCTTGGATTCACCGAGCAGATTCTGAAGAAGCAGAGGTTTGTCTGAAGGCTCTAACAGACGTACAGTTCTTCTGAAATGTTTGCTCGTGTTTGCTGAAATGTTTTCCCGCCCTGGCCCGGCAGGTTCTCGGGAAACCAGCTGATGGATTATACACACCTCACGTCGCCCAAGGTGCTTGGGTAATCAGTGTAATTAGCCTTCTGCTCAGCACATTGCACGTCCTGTAAATACTCAAACAGAATAAGCGGCAGCACGTGTGAAGTGCACGAGCCCAGAGAGCCAGGTCCAGGATCCAGTGTTGTTTCAGGCGCGCGCGGGAAAGTGATCCTGTCGCGAATGATTTAGCGAAATAAACCGCGACAGAAAGATGAATGTCCTTATGCTCGGATAAATAATTATATATAACTGTCAGGGGTCAGCTTTTGCACATCTGTCTTTCTATTTAATTAGCGTTAATTAGCAAGCGCGCACGCGACACGCACATCAAAGTACATTATAAGTAAATCTTTCTCATGCATGCAGGAGCGTGCACTTAGTATATTATATGTAAATCTTTCTGCCCCTTGCATGCATGAGCGTGCACGTAGGACATTATATGTAAATCGTTCTCCCTCTTGCATGCAGGAGCGTGCATTTAGTATATTACAAGTGAATCTTTCTCCCCCTTGCATGCCGGAGCGTGCACTTAATAAAACTCACTTGTTAGTATGCAAGTGCACAGCCCCGAAGTTTGGGATTTGGATCGTAGCCAGGGTCTCGGACGGAGTTCGGACTTTTTCCCGCTCCTTTATAATGAATGCGGTCTTTGTGCTCGGTGGCCGCGGCGCGGATCGCAGGTTTTTGGCTCAGCTCACTCCAGGCCACGTTTACGCGCATCGAGATCTGAGCGGTTTGCATGCAGCACAGCACTGCTGAGAGCCCTGCAGCCTCCGTGCAGGCTGAGAGTGCTGTCCTGGCCAGACACCTGACCCCTACATGAGCAAGTCCGTGGGTGATCTAACGCGATCTAAGAGTGTGCCGCATGCTTTCTCCTGCTTGGTCGAGTTATTAACGTTAGACTCGTTTTTTTTTTTCTCTCTTTTTTTTCAGCATGATGATTGAGCTAGCTTTAAACTATGAGCTGTGTGCTGAAGCACCGCTGCCAACTCTTTTCAAAGGTAGCTAAGGCACGCGCAAAAAGTCGCTAGGTGACGCCACGATTTGCATAATCGTCGATTCGTCATGATTATTTGCATATCAAATTACGTTAAATGGGAATTTCCTGGAGACACTCTAGAGCAGAACAGAACGGAATAAGTCCTTTGCCTGAGTAGAAAATAATAGATAACAGTTTGTTTTATGCAGAAAGAAGAATTCCGTGGTTCTGACATCAAAAGCGACTTTGCTTACGAAATGAAATAATAGTTACAAATAGAACAACTCGTTTTTATTATTGTAAATATCAAATGTAATGATGGCGCAAGCTGTATATGGTGGCCAGTGATCGGTCAATGGGAAGAATGGTGGTTAGTGTTTGGTTGTTGGAATTAATATTGATTAGTGATTGGTTGATGTCAGAATGTCCCATCATGGTTGTAAAATGAGAATAAACACAATGATAATCATCATTGCCCTTCACATTCCCTAGGTGGACTACAGTGGTCCGTGGATGGAAAGATGCATGCATGGATGGATTGGTCATTGTGGGGATGGGTAATCAGTGATTGGTTGTGAGAAAAACAGTGATCAGTGTAGGAGTTTTGAGAAGGACGGTGATGGCGATTAGTCCATAGGAACAACAATGGTCAGTGACTGCTTGATAGGAACAATAGTGATCAGTCATTGGTCAGTGGAACAATAGTAATCAGTAATTGTTTTCATTCACTAATGTTGATCAGTGATTGGTTGATGAAAACAGTTGTGATGGGTGATACATCGATGGCATCAATTTTGATCAGTGATTGGTTGATAGAAACAACAGTGATCAGTGATTAGTCAATGGGAACAATGGTTATCTGTTATTTGTCAAGGGGTGCAATAGTAATCACTGATTGTTTCCATCGACCAATGTTGAAGAGTGGTTGTTCGATTAAAACAGTTATGATGAATTATACATTGATGGGAATAATGTTGATCAGTGATTGGTCAATGGGAGCAGACGTGATCAGTGATCAGTAAGGTGACTGATATGAGTTATTGGACTGTATTATCGTCTTAGAAAGTAACTTGATTTGTTTGTTGCTCAGCTTTTTAACAATAAATGTACTTAAGGGATCTTAAAAGTTGCTAAATCTGATGACTGAATTGGCAACATTGACTGAGAAAAAAATTACAAACACTAACCCTCCCAGACTAACCCTAATCTAATGTTATTTTTGAAGTTAATTCATGTCGATTCAAATTGTTACAAATGACCGTGTTCCACAGTTTCATAAAGCTTATAAACTTATAAGTGCATTTTTTTTCTTTAATAGAACCACTAACATAAAATACTTTGTATGAAATTAGATTAGTAAAAATATGTTTCATAAAGAAAATTATATGTAATAAAAATTGATCTGGAAAATATTGCTGGCTGCTAAAAGGGAATCTGATCTCATGCAACATTACATCAGTTAAAAAAAATCAATGTGTTATTATATGTGGATTATATTTTATTTAATATGAACGTGAATGGTTACACAGGCTAACCACGGCCTTAAACCTAATTTGTACCTTTGTATTTTTTATATAACAAGTTATTTAAAACATTCCAAGCAGTCTCATTTAAAAAAGGAATATGAGATGTGTTCAAGTCAAACCAGGACTTTTGATTGAGGAAAAAAGAGCTTGAATCCCATCAAGGCAGAAAGTTGTCTCAGTATGACAGAGCCATGTTTTAACTGCTGCTTCACCTCTGAAATGCTGGCTTCCCAGGAATTCCCTTAACAGTCCGTTGCTTTAAGTGATCAGGCTTATTAGATGTTTGAATAAGAAAATCGCCAAATTTTGTTGAAATCGAATGAAAATTTTTGGAGTTGCAGATGAAAAGCAAACAATGCTAGTGTTAGGGTGTGTACAGTATATACAGTATGCGTGTGTCATTCTGACCTTCAGGATTCAGTAGGTCAGCATTTCACATTTGTCTGATCTCCTCTTCTCCTTAACCACCACTATAATTAAGTCTTCTAAACCATTTTCTGAAACAAACATGAAGAAATCTCAGCATTCTCACACAAGCAATCTATTTAGAAGTGATAATAGAATTAGGGCAAGAACTTGTTGCATGGTTATTGGAATTAAAATTTTGTTCAAGTGTATTTCTTACTAAAATGGAAAATATCCAAATAATGTTTACGAGCAAGTGAGATTTCATTTACAGTATACCTTTAGGTAATCATTATTTTTAACAATTCCAAACTGAAAACAGAGAATTTAATAGATGCATGTAAAAATTTTTCTTTTATCTTATTTACATTTGCAAAAAATGTTGAAATATAAAAGAAGAAGAACCTTTATATGGACTTTTAATTTTGTTTAAAGTTATGGTAAGAAATCCTTTACTAAATGAAGAGTGTGCTTAATAATATTACATAGAACTGATTTATTTTCCTCCACTTATTCGGAAGAGTAATTCGATCTCGTACCTCATTACGACGCTCCAAGATTTCATTTCGTTTTGATTTTGTCTTGACTTTCCTCTCTGATCATGCTCTGGCTTTCTAATGCACAGAGCACATGCAAAAAATGCAAAGTTCATGGAATTACAGTAATGTAGTGGAAGCCCGGTCGAGGACAAATGCCCTGCCAAAACCTGCCTTCGAATGCTTAATTCGTTTAAATTATGTTCGTGCTCTCGTACGGTTCAAATGTTTCCGTGTGATGATTTCATTTCTCGTTCATCATCAGATAAGCCTCCGTTGGCTCGTTCAGACTCGAGCAGCCGATGATCCATGACTGATTTACTTATGCTACGGGTTTCCTAAACGCAAATGGGAGTTGGGGAAAAACGGAAAACCTTGAAAT
The DNA here is from genome assembly GCA_013621035.1 of Clarias magur. Taxonomy (NCBI): domain Eukaryota; kingdom Metazoa; phylum Chordata; class Actinopteri; order Siluriformes; family Clariidae; genus Clarias; species Clarias magur. Next base: position 710,574 of record QNUK01000355.1, read on the forward strand.
GCGAGTCACGAACAAAGAACTGTAAAGTGTGGTTTTAAGTAAGAGAGCTCCGTTCTCTAATCCTCGATCGTCTTAAAGTCAACCAAAATCTTTGAGACAAAATGGTTCGTTTTATCACCAACCATTGACAAATGACCAAACAGTGAAACTGATGCGCTTATTGAATTGAGCGACCTCGAGTGTAACCGATGAGACCAGACTCTTTTGTTGTTTGAGATACAAATTGGAAGAAGGAGCTGTGTCTATAATACTGTAGATAATCAGACAGTATTGAAAACACTCACTGAGTAACAAAAACAATATATAAGGGGCGTTCAAGTCAATCCGAGACTACTGATAATAAAACAGTTACGAGAGTAAAAACTAGCTTTATTTCACCATATAATCCTCTGATACACTAATGCACCTCTTCCGGCGGTGCTTGGATGACATCAAGTTAGAAAGTTTTCTTAGTCTGCCCAAACCATCATCAGACCACCTGCTTCACGTCTGAAATGCCGGCCTCCCAGGAACTCCTTTAATGTGGAACTCCCAGCTTAGTTCCTGTAATGTTTAAATGGTGTTAGTGAAGGACTGTGTGTACAGTTCAGATCGGACGTTCCGCTCACTGAATGTTTACAGGAACGACTGATCCACCTCGGCCTCGATCATCATCCCTGGACGTGCGTTCTTCTTTAATATGTTCGCACCGTTCAAATGCTTTACTGCGGCTAAGACGCTCATCACTGTACTGTACAAAAATTTCATCACAAGTCCCGGTTTGACTTGAACAACACTTTTTTTTTTTAATGGTAGCAGATTGGTGGAAAAGCAAGGCACAGGACATGTACGTCTGTAACAGTTGGCAAGACTTCTTAATCAGTCAGAGGTCCAGGTGTGTTTATATATACCGAGGAGTCAGGAAGTGAACTGACAAGCATTGTCAGAACATTATTAATGCCCTGGGCTGGGAATAATGCAGTGCGAAACTGGGAGGTATTAGCTTTGTTTACTTCTTAGGTTCATTCACAAAAATTAAAGAAAGGGAACTTGCAACACATTTTTCAGTCTAAATAATTGCGTCACTATAAAACCAGAATACTCTATCTGTGTGTGTGTGTGTTTGGACTAAAATCCACTCCGCGGTGCCACGACTATTCATGGGAATCGAGACGAATCCATGATTGATGGTTCTTGCTACAGAAGGGGTGAATAGGGACGTACTCGGATGAATAAGCGTTTCTGATGCGTCGAAAGGCTAAAATCTAAACCGAAGCCATGTTTCATAACCCGAGCTGAAGAGGAAAGGCAGAAAGCCGTGAACTGATGAGGTGAGATCGCAGAGTTTGTTAAAGGCGTCTGGGGAAACGAAGAGTTGAGCCTCAGGAAGTTCTTAGCCCGGCGGGTCTATATGTCAGAGAACGACATGGGCTCCGTCTCAAATCTCAGATCTCACCTCAGGAATGAAATCCCCGCTAGAGATTTGTCTTTCACCTTCGCCTTTGTTTTCCCTCCTTTACTGTACGCTAATGTTACACGTCTGTAATACAGCACAGATATAGTAAAAGAAAAGAAAAATCACACTTGGGGTGGGCTGCTATGGGAAAATTACCGCGAGGTGCATATACTGTACATACATACTGTACATAGATCATAATATTCAACTAATAAAGGGAATAATTGCCCAATCGGAAAATAAAACTAAACGCCAGTGATCTGTTCAATCGGGTCAATGTTATCCTTGTAAACACTTGATCTTATCATTTCTCTATTGTTGGAATAAGCATATTCCAGTGATTTGCTCGCTGTTTCATACCTAGTAAAGCATCTCACCAATCACAGACGAGACTGAATTCTCGTAGCCAATCGTAACGCAGAAGGTGGGATCTATCGGGAAAAAAGGTGGAAGCCTGACGCAACCTCAAAAGTGAAGAGAAATACTTCCAGCAGATTAAATGCTTCACAGAGGGCAGAACTACTTTATGCATAAAAAAATAAAAAAATAAATATAATATATAGTCTGATTAAATACCTTCAGCATGTAAACACACCTCTTATCAGATGAGGTGGAATCTCTAACAGGAACGATAGAGTTATTGTCCATATAAATGTAGCTACTGACCGGTTGATGTGATTTTTACCTCCTCAAAGTGAAATATTTTCATTTTAGCTTTTAAAATAGAAAGAAAAAAATCTGTGGGAACTACAGTACGTCAGTACTAATGCTGCTCCTATATACTGTATATAATAAATCAGCCAATCAGGATGGAGAATTTTGGAGCGCTGTGGTATGGTGGAAATAAATTGACAACACATTGCAACGTATTCTGTTACCATACGAAACTGTTATTACCTCCAGCCATGATTGTGCGTTCACCTCAAACCAGGGATTTTAGTCATGGTAGCAGTTCTACAGTATGTATGAGCAAATAGCCCCCTAATGCACAACACACACACACACACACGCACACACACACACACACACACACACACACGTGCGCGCGCGCGCACACACGCATTACATAACCACACAACCTCTAATCACTTCAGTGTGTGGAGCCATGTCATAATAGATCCTTTCATAACAGTTACTTCATATTTTGTCCTGAACTGTTTTTTTTTTTTTTTTAACTCCCCCTGTAACCGGAGTTGGTTTCGGGACTCTGTTGCCGCAATTCCACACAATCCTCCAGCGTCTCGTAATTTGATGTATTTTCGATTTGTCAGTTCCTTACACGTTACATGGAAAAGTCCCTTTCTGGACCGCGCACGACGCTTGGGTGCGTTCCGTTTGTGGGATCCTTCACTATGCGCCTCCGTCCACATCTTCTGGTCATGGGAGATGAACAGAAAACTAAGCCGAGGAATGTTGAATAAGTTGGCGTAGCTTGTTAACAGACACGACTTGTGACAGTATGATGCAAGTGGCTGTGCTTGGCACAAGGGTGTGTGTATGTGTGTGTGTGTGTGTGTGTGTGTGTGTGTGTGTGTGTGTGTGTACAAACACGCACTATCAGTACTGTTGTATTGATAGAACACATCCAAGGTCATTTATTTCTGTCTATGCATGTGTGTGTGTGTGTGTGTGTGTGTGTGTGTGTGTGTGTGTTGGATGTGCGGACAGCTTGTTGTAATTCATCCATACCAGAAAGACTAATATAGATCAGTCATCCCTGTGATGTGTGTCTAAAAAGGCTGACAATAAAAACAGCCTAAATAGAATACACATTCCCGATTCGATCATTAGAAACCTAATCATTTTTATTTGTCTTGCTTTTTTTTTTTTCCGTGTGGAAAGTTTTGTACAGGTGGCACTATATGTGGCCTTTGTGCATGGTTCTCCAGATCGGATCGTTCTCCTGACCTTTAGTGCAAAGTGCGCGTCTCGGTCCGTAGATAAGCGTTCGCTGGCATCTCTCCATCTGTCGGGGGAAATATCGCCACGCCGTTGCGTAATGTACAATACGGTTACCTGACGTGAACTCCGATGCCGAGCCGTGCCAGCTGCCAGAGAGCACTGTTTACACTCTATAATATATTGTACACACTGAGAGCTGGGCTGTCGGCCCTTACGCCTATACCACATTCCTGCACTGGAGCGCTGACTGACGTGTGTATACATACCGTATATATGTGTGTGTGTGCAATATATCTTAGCATCCTTTGTGTGTGAGAACAGTTAGAGACTTGGTTTAGGAGATATCCTGGATTGTACATCAAAGTTTAAAAAGCTTTTACAGGCAAGACAAAGTGTCCCGGTGTAGCAGCCGTAGTAGTCCGGTAGCAGCCCGGTAATCTTGGTGTGTCAGGTTTGTGCTATGATTGGACATGAAGCACTGAGGACTAACACCAGACTCTGACACTGCACTATAAAAAGCTGCTATTAGTCAATGAGCTTATGAGTTTGAACTAGTTATACCGGGTTACAGTAGGAAAGGAGTATAAAAGAATAAAATAGGACGATCAATTAGATAATAATAAAGCTGAATAGAAAGGAGTTTGCAAAAACAAACAGAATAATAGTGTAGAATGATGAAGAATAAAGTAGAGTAGAGTAAAAAAAAGATGAAAAGAATGATAGAATAGAGCAGAATGAAACAGCAATACAATAAAGTAGAGTCAGTTAATAAAATGAATTAGAATAATCATAGAAATGAGTAATTTAATAGAAAAGAATAACAAAATAGTGGAAAAGATTCATAGATTCAAGTTGAACTGTAAAATAGAAATATACAAATAGAAATAGAATCCATATATAAAAATATATAGAAACAGAATCCAAGAGAGTGAAATAGGGTGTACAGTTAATGCACAGTAGTCTATGAACAAACAGAATTGAAGGATAGAAAACAACAGAATAATAGCTAGATAGATAGATTTATTTATGAGACCAACCTTATTGATCTCAAAAGAAATGGAAAAATATATCCAACAGCAATGGAGACGGTAACACAAAGACAGGTGTTAGATGTGAATGTGAAGCATATTTGAATAAATAATATACCTGACATGTAATACTTATAAAAAAAGGTACTGTATAGTATATAGCGGACTAGTATAAAATAACAGAATATAATTAGGTGAAGGCGGTTTAACATTCAGTGTAATAGAATAAAGTAGAGATGAAGCATTGAACAGACTTGAATAATTGAGTAGGAGTAGGGGTAAGTCAGTGATTAAGGCATTGGACTACTGATCGGAAGGTCCAAGCTTCAAACCCCACACCACCAAGTTGCCACGTTTGAGCCCTTGAGCAAGGCCCTGAACCCCCAGCTGCTCAGATGTATAATGAAATAAAAATGTAAGTTGCTCTGGATAAACGGTTCTACCAATGGCGTAAACGTAGAAGAGAATGTTGATTGACAGACTACACTGGTAGTTTTTTATATATTTTTAAATAAACGTTCTTTGTATGTACATCATACTTGTAGGGGATAGGGTAAGGGCTGGCGTTGTTGTTCTGCTGATCCCTGTGCGTCATGTCCAGGTGTCTATAGGTGTATAGATTAAAATAAATGTTGGAGGAGGCTTTTTCTCACATTCCTGAATGTCTCTAGAGAATCGCGCGGTGATAATTAAAATCGTGACATCTCTCTACACGGGGGCATGTCAGGAGGTCGCCGGCGCATATGTCGCTTGCTGTCGTACAAGTCTGTAAACGTCATAATAATAGCTTGCATTCGAAGCTCTAATCCGAGCCCAAGGCCAAGTTCCAACTGTGCTCTTTCGGAGACTCCGAGTTTGATGTAGGATCGGTCCTAATCAGGTCCAGGTGTGCCTCGGATTATCTGATAATGATACTTAATCCCATAGGACCTCCGCAATGATTATCTTTCAAATAAACCATAATAGCAGATGAAAATCCACACATGTAGGCAATTCCGGATCAGTGTTTAAAGTCATTGCGCATTACCGAAGACGGACGGAGATGCCGAATAATCTGCATGCTAAACAGAGTGTAATCTGTAATCATTCATTCGGATCTCACTTTCTCCGGCCTGGAACGCATCATGTTTGCGGAATGTTGTACACAAACTACACCCCCCCCCGATGGCGCGCATTACATACCGCGTCCTACCCCCTTACCCACCACCCACTTCGGCCCCCCCAAACCACCCCATCCCCACTTCCAAAACTCCCTCAGGCGGTGCAGTCGGAGGGACGGACGCGAGGGAGGGGATGGTGGCTTTTAAACGAGTGGAGAGAGGGATGGTGGTTTTGTAAATGAGCGTAGGGGTGGACGGCAGTTTATAAAGCAGTAGAAGGAGGGATGGTGGTTTCTAAACGAGCAGAGGGAGGGAGAGTGGTTTTTTAAACGAGTGCGGAGAGGGAGAAGGTGGTTTCGGGTGGGGTGGAGAAGGGATCACTGTTTATTTACTTATAGGCTGCAGCCGTAGACGCTTAACGAGAAGAATGAGTGGCACCGAGCCAGGCACCAAGCAAATGGAAATGTGCGCATAAGAGGGAAAGAGTGTGTGTGTGTTTGTGTGCCTGTCTATGTGTGTGTGTGTGTGTGTGTGTGTGTGTGTTTGTAGGCAAGAAAGAAAGTTTGTGTGTCTTTAACGCACTTAACATTAATCTTGCTGATGTAGGCATTCCTGTGGTTCGCTCTCACTCTCTCTTGTTTTCGCTCTCGTTCACGTTTCTAAGCGTTCACTGCCACAGGTTGCAGCACAGCGCAGAAATAAAACGAGGAATGTAAACGATTAAAAGCGCAGTTGTGCTGCCGTTGCAAGAACGTGCGAAGAACGGGTAAATACAACGGCTGCAGCAGAATACAAAAAAAAAAAAAAAAAGGGGGTTTTTTCCAGGTAAATAATTTCAATAGAACAGAGAAGGAGCTACATAGCTAATGACTGGTGAGGCTAGCGCAAGAGTTAGTTAGCATAATCATAATATTTACAAACAATACTGAGGCAGTAAATACTGTAATATAATATAAGTTGTTGTATATTTACAGTAAGCATTAACTAACTGAATGTCTACTGGTTCTGCCACAGTGAGAAATGTCAACAAAATAGCATCATAATTGTTTTAAGAAAGGTAGAAAAACAGCTAACATCCAAACTTACCTGCTATTTGCACAAGGACTGTTTTTATATCTTTGCTGCTAATTACAAGAAATGTTTACTGTTCTCATCCCACTACCTCAACTCATTACCTCATCACCACAGGACTGGAGTGTGTCATGTTGTTTGTCATGTTGTCGCTCTTGTATAGTACTTAGTGTTTTGTACATTTATAGTGTTAATCTGTTTTGTCTCAGCTAGTCAGCTAATGAGGTGGCTTAGTTAGCTAGTTAGTTTTTGTTCATTTATGTTGGTAATTTTTCTTGTATCTTTTTTCTTGTAGCATCTTGGTTCACTGTTTCGTTTCACTGTGTACTGAACTGGTAATGGTTGGCATGACCATAAAAGCCTACTTGACTTGACCTGACTTGACTTGACAAGTGAAAATGCTACTTTGCTTGCGTAGATAGCTGATTGTAGCTAATGCTATATGATCAATGTTTTCCACAAAATCAAAAAGCTGAATATAATGTGAAATTAATGAAGTCACGCATCAGGAATGAACTTGTTTTCAGTCAGAAAATTTACCTCAGGACGTTCTGAGATACAGCTTTGAGGCTAAGCTTCCATACCGTCTGTTGTCCAACTAGGGACCATGGAGGCCAATGATGATTACCATTGTATTTATTCCTACTTTTCTAACCGTGGTTGGATTCCAGTCAACATTCACATTCATGCATAACTGTCAATTTGGAAACGCCATGCAAACAGAGACGAGAATCGAACCCGGACCCTGGCGGTGCAAGGCGACAGTGCTAACCACTACACCACCGTGCTGCCGCTGTTGATTCACTCACTCACTCACTCACTCATCATCTATACCGCTTAATCCTGTATTCATTCACACACTACGGGCAATTTGGGAATGTCAATTAGCCTAACCTACATGTTTTTGGACTGTGGGAGGAAACTGGAGTACCCAGAGGAAACCCTCCAAGCACGGGCAACCTGTGTGCAAACTCCATTCACACAGACCCTGAGGTTGTAATCGAACCCAGATCTTGGATTTGCAAGGTGACAGCGCTAACCACTAAGCCACCGCGCCACCATAATCTTTCATTACCTAGCCATAAAACCTTCTAAGATAGTTTGTTTCATTTTAAATTGCTACCTGCAGCTGAACACAGGCGATGTGTCAAAGATTTGAACAGTCAATGTCAATGTCAATGACTTTTGCTTCATCTATATAGCTAATAGCTAAAATGCAGAGCTACATAAATGTGTACGGTCTAGCTAGCTAGCATAAATATGTTAGGTCTTATACACGAACAGAGGAAAAAACACAGTCACAGTAGAAACAAAATAAAAATGTCAGAAATACCAACAGATATTTGGGTAAATCACTAAGAAAAGCCTTTATACGAGTAAAATGACACTTTTATTACACTTAGCCTTAAAAGCAAGCCGGGCCCCTGTGGAACTCGCCGTATTAGGAAGCATCAACTTGACATGATAATCTGTGGACTCAGTGAGCAGTCAGCCATATTTTAAATTGCACAAGAGAACTGTTCTTATGGAATTTTCTCATAAACACTTGGGACACACTCGGTTTCTGTCTGAATGCATCATTTTACACATGACCTCAAAACTGCAGTTCTGTAGTGACTCTAGCAGACAGCGGGGTCTGAAGAGCCATATAGAACTGCACGGATGTGATTATAGCTCGGTGGCAGCTCGCCAGATGTCGTGCTTCATTCCCCAGCTATGTGTGTTTAGGTACGTGTGTGTGTGTGTGTGTCCAGCCGCACTCCTGCGTTATGTGTGTTTAGACTGCCTTTCACGGAGGTGGTGAAATCCAGACAGTAACCTGGAGGCGCTGTGCCGTTAGCACGTGGAACGCTGCCAGCTTCTCTGTGAAGCCGCTACTACGGGAAACCCAGAGGACCAAAATTAAAAAAGGACGTGTGAAGTGAAACGACGTGGCTGGGACTTCTTATTGGCGTTGTTGGATGCGTTCTACTGACAGTACTTCCAAATCTAGGCCAGTTGGGACAGGGTCAAGACTAGTTAGGACCTGCATGGCGCTGTCTAATTTTCTTGGTTGTTATCCTCAAAAGAAACCGGTTTTTAAATTGAGGAAGTGAAGGAATCAAAGGAATCTGGTAGAGTCGTCAAGTAGGACTTGCTCCTCAATGATAAAACCAATCACTGGTATCTGACATCATCGGCGTGACTCATACTTTTCCTACTCTGGGTGAAAATCCCCTAAAGTGGATCGGACAGATCAGGTTTTAAACAGGAAAGCTTTAGTGTTTCGATTGAAACATCCATCACGTATGGGTGGAGTTAACCCTTTAGGTGGCTTTTGTTTAGGTGGGTTTCTCAACTATTGGTGCATGCTACTTATGTTGAAAAACTTGACCATTTCCCAAAAGTACTGAGAAAGACTGTTGATTCACTCACTCATCGTCATTACCGCTTAATCCTGTATTCAGGGTCACAGGGGGGCCTGGAGCCTATCCCAGGAGACTTAGGGCACATGGCAGGGTACACCCTGGACAGGGTGCCAGTCTATCGCAGGGCACAGACACACACTACAGGCAATTTGGGAACACCAATTAGCCTAACCTACATGTCTTTGGACTGTGGGAGGAAACCGGAGTGCATGGGGAGAACATGTAAACTCCATGCACACAGAGACGGGAATCGAGCCTGCCTGGGGATCGAACCCGGACCCTGGCGTTGCAGGCCGCCACTGTTGACTCAGTTCAATAAAATTTTTGTGCATTATGATTTTCAATTAATTCGATTCAATGGCACTAATGCTGATTTGTCTCAAGCAGCTATTTCCAAAACTACTTTTTTAGTATTCATAGTGGTTTACACTAGAATACACTAAATTCCCTAGAAGCGCTACAATGAAGGCAAGCAACCTCCACGTCACCAGAGTTAAATTCATCTTAACGGAGCATTCATCTCAGCTAGCCTTGTCTTATCTAGCTCACCTTGCTACATCTCTTCTGCCTGTCACTGAATATTAGTACAATAAGTAGCCCAAACTGAAGCAAATGTAATCTTGGCAGTCTAGCAAATGCATCCTAATGAAGATCAAACAGAAGTTGCTCACACCCCATGCTGCTTCTGAAAATAATACTCGTAATAATTGTGGCACTTGTTTTTATGCCTGTAAACAATTCTGAGGCTTGTGGCCAGATAGGTGTGTAATAAGTATCATGCACACTGTGAGCCATGGGCAGAGGCTTATGTCTGTGTATCCTGCATGTGCTAAACCGTGCCAAACAAGAACACACCGGCGTATTGTGTTTCCCTTGGTGTATTAGTACATGTAACTGATATAAATGAATAGGTCGAAGGCGGTACGATGATTAAAAAAAAAAAAAAAAAGGAAGAAGGAGATGAAGAAAGAAACCTAGGACTTGACTTTGGCTTGTTGACTTGGGACTTGATATATAATACATGAGACTCGCTGCATGCTTCAGGCTAAAAGACTTGGACTTGCTTATACTTGCAAAGACCAAGGCAGCTTTGCGATGAATTTCGCCACGATTCGTGACTCATTCTAGTACTTCATTTAAATGTATGATGAGTGAGGTTCTGCTCAAACACATTCACTGTTCAATCTTCTCTGCAGTTTTCATTCAGGCTTTCGTCTTCAGGTCAGGGTCGTGGTGGATTCGGAGTGTATCCACTGAGGTTGGAAAACACGCAGGTTCATCTCAGGGCACTACGCACATACACACCTCCAGTAATTCACACCTATGTGCAATCGAAAGTAGCCAGTCTACACTGCAGCTTGTTTTTAGGTGGAAACCAGAGAACCTGGTAGAAACCCTGGTAGGACCATGTGGGTTTTCTACATGTTCTCTTCATATGCCATAAAACAAAGCATGCCAATAGATGGATTGGTGACTCCGAATTGCCCCTAGGTTTAAGTATGTATGTCGGTGGGTGGTGTTCTGAAATGAACTGTCCTTGCTGTACATCTGCTGTTCCTGGGCCAGTGTATGGAATAACCCTCACAGTGATGCAGACAAATTAATGAAGGAATAAATCTGTATTTGGTTTTCTGTTCCACAAGCTGATGACGCTGGGATGAACAAACTGCTGTTTTTGAATGTAAGAGTGTTTAATGGACTTGTCATTGCTGCTTCCCTGAAGAGTTCGTGCTGAAGAATTTTGGCAAAGCCAGAGGAATTATCTGGAATTAGACTCCATGCCCAGGCAACATGGATTGATCCAAGAAGAAGTAGCTGAGGGAGAAGAACAACGTAACGACGTAACGACGTAAGAAGCCTAGGACTTGCTAGCTAACGGGAAGCCACTTCAATATATCACCTTTTCCCCTCAAGGGCTTTTCCTTTCTAACTCCCGTGATCAGACCCATTATTCGCTTTTCAGAAATACTTCGCTGGTTTATCCACCCATGCTAATATCCACCAGCGCTCCATAGATAGCGTTAGCAACTCACTAGTCGTTTGGCTGGACCCTTTTTCCGTTATTGTGTCTGGAAGCGTACACCCGGGCACGTAACCATGATCCGCACATATTGGATTTCTTAGCGGGAAGTGATGGAATGCTAACCATATTATCCTGCTTAGGGGTGTTATGAGTTGCCAAGTCCTATCAGCGAGAAAATGAAGAGGATTTAACTTCACCGTCCCCTCACCACTCTCCTCTTAACTCAAGTCCTTATAGTGCATTGCGTCTTGCATGATTGCGCGATTCCTAATTTGCACTCGAACCACTTTTAGTTTGTTATGATATATATATATATATATATATTTTTTTTATCTAAAAAATAAATCTGGGACTTTTCAGCAGCCAGGTGTGTATCAAAATATAATATGTGAATGTGTGCGTGTGTGGGTGGGTGTGTTTACATTCAGGATAGAGTAATTTCCTCTATTTGAAAAGCTCTCTTTCCACGTTCCCTCTGGAATGCATCTGTCACCAAGAACCATTAGTAGATTTTTCGCACTTAGGCGCGTGTTCAAGCATATGCGCCATTAGCAGATATTTTGGGTTTCAACCAAGCAGTAATAGAGGATCTGCTTATCCCAGCACTCAGACCTGTGATTAGACGCTTTAATCAGTACAGTTACAGCGGACGCCGTCAGATTACTGACACAAATCGACTTTAAAACAGATTTTTCAAGTGTTTGTCAGTGCACAGTGTTGACTGTGTTGTGCCGGAGAGAGAGTGATGATCTCACACATCCAGAAAGAGTCTGGCAGTGACTTCACGTTTAGAGCCGTGGATCTGGCAGAGACTTTAATGCAGAGTGACTTACAGGAGGAGCCGAGGCCAGCCTCAGCGCAGAGAGAGAGAGAGAGAGAGAGAGAGAGAGAGACTGGAGTGCAGCAGCGCAAACGTACTAACCTGAAACACTGCTGAGAGACAAAGAGAAAGAAAGCTGA
>QNUK01000355.1:727500-744802 GCA_013621035.1 Clarias magur
TAAACACACACTCACGTTCTGGTATCAAGACTGTTCCTTCTCTTATAAAACTTTTTCCACTGTGTGTGTGTGTGTGTGTGTGTGTGTGTGTGTGTGTGTGTGTGCGTTCACGTGTAGCTTGCGGTAATTTACTTTTACAGGGATATAATTAAAACCTGAGCACATGGTGTGACCCTGTTTGTGTGTGTGTGTGTGTGTGTGTGTGTGTGTGTTTGTTGGATTGTTATCAGTGTGATCTTTGTACCAAAAAACGCCCCTAAGGTACACAAAGTGAATTCGTCTGTTTCGTGAATGGACTGCCTTGTTAGCGTTTGTCAATGGATTGGAAGGATGTGTGTGTGTGTGTGTGTGTGTGTGTGTGTGATTATGAGTGTGTACATGGTGAATTGTATTTTGTGTGTAGGAATGAGGCTTTTTAAAGTTAAAGTAAATAACTTATGTATCTATTTATTTTAGAATTATTTATTTATTCATTTATTTATTTATTGCTAAAAATGAATGAAATACATGCTTTAAATGCTAATTTCCAAGTATGCTGTTGTAAAATAGCAAGGAAAGCCTAAAGAAATTATATTACAAGTGGAATAAAATCCGAGAGGCGGGGTTTGGTGGGCCGCCAATCAAATTACACATGTTTGTTAGCTAAATCAGCTAAATTAGTCCTCTGGTGTGAAACTAAAGAAGCAAACTTTAGACTCCCATTTCATTTTTTTTTCTTTGACAAGCAAAGTTCAGGTGCATGGCTCCGCGCTTTATAAGTATAATTATATCAAAATATTATTTCACTGTAGAAATGTTAAATAGTGTCTAACAGGATCAGGGTGCTTCTGAAGGATAAGTGAAAAGAAAGAGGTAAAGTACAGAGAGAAAGAGAGGGGGATCGAGGAAGGGTGGAGGGGGGATAGAAGTAGAGATGGAGAAGGAAGCTGGTGCTTGATTTGCATAAAGTATGGGGCACGGTGCCCACTGGAGGAGAAGGGTTGGCACTCGGCCCTGCAGACTGGCACAGGAGGAAGAAAATAATGAAAGAAAGACAGTGACAGAGAGAGAGAGAGAGAGAGAGAGAGTATGTATGAGAGCGGCAATCAAAAGAGAGAAAGAGACAGAGACAAGGAGAGACCGAAAGGGGATTGAAAGACATAGAAAAAGCAAGATGTGGCAAATGTGCTTCATTAGAGTATGTTTTGTTTAGACGGAAGCATTTATTACTTCCTCAACTTCCCATTCGAATCTTCAGAGTTGACTGGCCAGCCATCTGATACGGCTCGTACGCGTCGCACTGTTAGCTTTCCTGTACTTAATTTCATTGGCTGCGCATTGAGTCGATCAATCAATCCAGCATTGATGAGTTCACTTCATTAGGCTGCATGTGGTGCCCGGCTGCCGCTTTCACCATTACTGTGTAGGTGCCAGGGTGCCCGCTGAACCTCCGGTGACCAGTTCGAGGCACTAGGCCTCACTCTGCGCCTGCCTCGATAGTTCAAATTCAGTTCACATGAGTTCATGTGAGCAAGGCTGAGTTGACTCAAAACCAATATAACCAAGCTACAAATAAAAATATAGATTTTTTAGAAAGTTTAAGGTGATTTTTGGAGAATATTAGGAGAGTTTAGGTTCTCATGTAACTCATGTTGACAGTTAGGGACAACTTTAAGGATGAAATATCACACAAATCCACTATTAAAGCTTCTTGTGTTGTATTTAAGTCAACCAACAAGTCAAACAGGATATACTATAAGAACTTCATATATATATGAATGAGAGAGAATATGGATGGATAATATTGAGCTGTGACAAAAATATAAAAACCATAAAAACATTAAGGGCCCTATATCTACGCTTCAATGACCCCAGGGTCTGTAGGCTGCGTGTACCAGAAGGAACTGAATAATCCTTATCCACTTCATCATCATGTGCAAATGGTAGGAAATACTCTGTATCGCTTTGCTATGTCATACAAACTTAAAATTCCCTTCGTAAAAACAAACAATGGTTCTTCACTGTTATGACTTTGAAGAAATGTTTCTACCAGGTTTTTTGTTTTGTAATGCTGATAGATTATACAAAATCTTGGACAACTCGCCTGTCTTAGCCAAGTCAAAAGCCAAAACAGGAACTACAAATGTACTGACTAGTAAAAGACATGTATAATTTTACATTTTGATTGTATAGCATGTATATATTTTTCACTTTTTTCATGTCCTAAATTATCATTGACCTACAATGATAGACTTCCTCAGACGTGTGTGTGTGTGTGTGTGTGTGTGTGTGTGTGTGTGTGTGTGTGTGTGTGTGTGTGTGTGTTTGTGTGTGTGTGTGTGTGTGTGCGCACACACACCACACACACACACACACACACACACACACACACACACACACACACACACACACACACAGAAATATTGCTTTATACTTACAACATGGCGTCTCTGTGCTTTTATTCTCTTTAACCTCGAGAAACGGAGCTGTGATTTTTGGAACAATACCCATTTTTCCCTAGGTTTTATTTGCTTTGTGTATGTGTGTGTCTGAGACTAAAAGAGAGACGCTGCCTCAACAGTTAAAAATGGTGCCTGAAGCCTTTAAAATTTTTACAAGTGTATCAGAAGTCATAAAATATCATTTAAATATATATGTAAGTTAATAGACAGCCGAAGCTCTATAGGGTCCCATGTGTATTTCTTAACAGAGGGGCTCTTTTTAAATATAAACTAAATATAATAATTACAGGCTAAACATAAAGGCTAATTAGCCTCTAAGTACTGTGTAAATATGATTAGACCAATCAGTGCTAATGAGGTACAGTGTCAGTAAATGAAACCTGCTGTCTTTCCCTAACCTTCAATAAACTACTGTTTTTAAAATATATATATATCTATTGTATTACTAATTCATTTGTCTAATCTAACGTTACAGCATAATTAGTATTTAATATTATTGGACAAAGACATGGATAATAATACTGCTGTGGACACACACATCACTTCATTCCATACCTCATGTTCCACTCATGCGCCTGCTTAAATGTGTAAACTAACCATCCTTTTCAACTCGTAGATTTACTTTATACATTTAATATTTTTTCTCTTTTAATTATTTTTTTCTATTGCAACTTTGCAAATTGTAAATTTGTACATTTACCCAATTTTTTCATTTAAAACTTTACAATTCTCCCAGTGAAATTTTTCCTTGCAATGAAATCCTTCTATCTTTCTGTCGTTCCACAGAATCAAACAGACTACGGTCATTTCTATATAACTAAAAAAATAAACTTTTATTTTGTCTATATTGTGTACTGTATTGTGTAGCTGAACATATCTTTCGACTTAAATAGAGAAAACAAATTACATTAAATGAAAAAGTGAAAAATAGACAAATATTTGACTGTAGCATTAAAACTGCACAAAAATGTGTGCACCTGTTCTTTTTTTTTTTAGATCTACATTTTAAAAATGTATTTATTTATTTATTTATTTATTTATTTAAAGCCTTTTATTTATTAAGGCTACTTTTTTGCTCATTTTAATCGAAACTGGGGTAAAAGAGAATAAAACACACAATAGTGGATGTTTAATGATTTGCTCTGTGGGCTAATACTGGACAGATGAACCACTTCAGGCGCGTTTATGGCCTTTTTTTTACGGGATCATGCTGTCAGATCTTTTATACGCTTTAAAAATAGTTATTTATATGTTTACAATGATTTGTGTCTGTGTCGCATCAAATTAAAAAAATAAATGTGTTATGATTCATAGATAAGGTATTATATATGTATTTTGGGGTTGTAATATGTTCATAGCTGTTTTTTGAATGTGTGAAATATCTTGCAGATATTTTTAGCAACTTGATAGAAATTATTATATTTTGAATTTGTCGTATTTTCATACATTTTTACTAGCAAACAGCTTCATTTTCAGATTCAAGTTGTGTTATTTGTTTATTTATTTTTGTTTTTTGTGTTGTTGGATAAAATGTAATGTAGATAAATATAAACACCAATGCATATACGGGTTTTTTTTTTTTTACCCCTTTTTAAATTAATTTGCGACGAAAATAGCTGTTTTATTGCCATAAATGTTTTATTAATAAATCTAGCCTCCAGCTGAATCCGCGCGCTGCTGTGGAGTTGGCCGCGCGCGTGCTCAGCACGCTCGTGCGGGTCGCCTCGCGCTCCACTGATGCGTTGTTCTTTTAGAGGAGTCGAAATTACTTCTCTCTAAAAATGCTATTAATAATCATAATACGCCTTATTACTTCTTTAAACTGGCAAAGCAAGTGTTTTTTTCTGTCAGTTAGTGTCTTCTTGTCACTCGTCGCAGAGGTTTCTGTGTCGCTCTGGCTGTGACACGGCGTGTGGGTGAGTTTGTGTGTGGTAGCCAGTTAGCTTCTGAGGTAACGGACAAAAATACAGGGATATTGGCGGTGATTCAGCTGTGTTTAATGTTTCCGACGCAGAGCGAAAGATATGAGCTTATCCAGACTTCCAGGCCTCTGTTTTTTTTTTTTTTATTATGAACCTATTTCAGTCATTTATATAATTGCTTTAATTAAGGACATCGTTATTGAGCACAGCCGTTACAAAAAGGCCGTTATTTAAAAAAATAAATAAATTAACGGTCAAAACGACTGAACGGTGTAGAGCAGAGCTTGGACTGTAGACTTCAGCTTAAATACACCAAGGTTATTAATCAATTTTGAGGATTGAATGGTGCATAAATGGTGATAAATGCCATGTAATTTATAAAATTCATGTAAAACATTTTATTCTATGAAATAAAAAAAACAACACCTTTTCAGAGGAAATAAAAACACTTCTGAATCCCAAAATATATTCTTAATATTATTAAGATAAAAACAAAATCGAAGTGCAGTGGATTAGTTAGTAGGATATTTAGGATATATTTTCATGGGTGTCGGATTACTTTAGACGAGAGAGAATTCTGAAGTGTCAGATTTGTGGTCAGAAAATAATCACAGAAACTAAGAAGAAGCTAAATACGATTATCATATTATAGAATTAAGTTTTATGATGTATATTACCTTGTCATGTAAGGAAGGCGCCCAACCCTACAGCACCTAACAGCGAGGACATCTGAAATGTCATTTTTTTTTTCTTACCGTTTTTGTATATCTGTAATTAAAATCAAGACTAACTGTAAAGACCGGAGATCTACTGTAGGAATTCGTAGTAGTAGTGAAAATGCACAGATCTTGAGTAGATCCCTAGTTTTGTGCCACCAAGTCATCATCATCATTTCTGGTAAAAGAAACCACACACGCACATATTTGTCTTGCATTAATTCAACACCAACACCTCAGTCCAACTCCAACCAAAACCTCAGTAATAAAAAAAAATCTTTATAAAAAGCAATTTTCCTAATGGTGCCCAGACATTACAACAAAGACAACACTGTCAGATGTTCCTGTTCTTGCGGGGTATTTAGTCTCTACCAAAATCATGCTCACACAGACAAGCACACACTCACACACACACACACACTGAGCTCACCATCCTGACACTTTTTATTTTCCTTATTTCGTTTGGTCTCTCTCAACAACCCCATGTACCGGTGTAAAGTAAAGCCTTTATTTTTGTCACATATACATTACAGCACAGTGAAATTCCTTCTTTGCATATCCCAGCGTAACTGGGGTCAGAGCGCAGAGTGATAAAATGTAAATAACACACACCTTTGTGTTTAAATGTAAAAAAATACACAAGTGTACATTGGTGGCACATTGGTGGCTCTTATGCATATTTCCTCACACTTTTCAGACTCATAATTTTTTTATTCTATAAGTGCTTTGTGAAAAGTACTTTGTTAAAAGCGTTTTATTGCAACAACACAAAATGGAATTAAATTGAATCAGACCTCTTTTTTTTTGCAACATACTTTTTTGAGAATTGCCCTGAAACGTTCTGCTGATTTTGTTACATCCATATTTATTTATTTTTTTTTCAAATAATAATAATGTACTTTGGAGCAAGCTTAAACAAGACCATGCATTCATTTAATTACTGAATTGGAAAATGAATTACTGCTAGATAAACTGGTAGTATCCTGTTTCAGAAATTAGGTCACTAATAATAAAAGTTCTGATTATTATAATGGTTTGATTTAGCTTTTTTGTTTTGGATTTCTTTTTCTTCTTTTTTTAACTTGAAAAAAGGCGGATTTGACGGCACCCTGAGACCACAGCATATGCTGCTTAAACTTGCTGAGGGGGATTTGAGACTTATGATGGCAATTTGTGCAGTTTTGTAAAGCCGATTATCAGGTCAATGATGATTGAGATTTGTGTTTTTTTGTACTCAGGTGGTCGCTTTGACAATAACAACAGAAATAAATACTTAAAATGGGTAGTGGAATTTTTGAAGCTCGATCTTAAAAAACAAAACAAAATGAAAAACGTAAACCAGTGGAAAGCTAGACCTTGAGAAAGCATTTGCAACAGCTAGAGTATAATCCCATCACGTACAAGACTTTGTCTTGACCTACCCATACTGTACGTGTAACTCGTTTTGTGATTCTTGTAATGAGACTTGCATGCATGTGGCCAAACCTCCAACTTGCATTTGGACCCTGTGCACGATTTATGTAACAGAAACATACCTGTACAACACTGTTTTTGTGTGTTTTTCTTTTTCTTTTGGTAAATACACTAACCACCATGCAGACCTTCGTGTCTGTATTTGTTGTGTGTGGAGTGAGTGTGAACATAGTGGTGTTGGTGAAGAGTATTTGTCTGTGTGTCTCCCTGCTCCTTTGTTTGTGTGGTGGGTCTGAAGGCAGCTGCTGGTTTGGAGGGTCTGTAGGGATTTCAGCCCTGTGTGTTCACACACTGTTCCCATGCCAAGGCTTGTAGAAAAACAGAGAGAGAGAGAGAGAGAGAGAGAGAATGGAGGGGGATTGAGCAAGGGATGGAGAAAGGAAGTGATATGGAGATGGATGAACCCAGTTAGCAAAAAGCAGACTGGGATAGAAGGATAAGATTAAGGAGTGAGGGCAACCATGATGATGATGAAGATGATGATGGAAAGTGACGGATATGGATATAAGGAACAAGAGGGCGGGGATAGAATAAAGCCAAGGCGTCCGATTGGTCCGTGTGAAATTAATGATTTCTGGACACGGAACTTGTTAATTTGGCAAAAGTGAAGAGCCGTCCCACTGACCGATTCGCATACTACGCTCACTTCCTCTCTCTCTCTCTCTCTCTCTCTGTTGCATTTTATCTCTCCCTCCCTCCTTCCATCTCTCTCTCTCACTCCCTCTCCCCCTCTCTCCCACCCATTCAGGCCTCGAAGCGTGCGTATTGGTTGAGCATATTGGGAGACTCTGTGCCAAATAGGTGGGTTCAGCCCAGTGCTGGCACACTTTTGGGGCGATGGTTAGGAAAAGAACGTAGAGAGAGAGCGAGCCGGAGAGAAAAAAAAGGGAGAAAGGGAAGCATCGGTCGGGTTTGCCAGCCGCTCTCTCGCACGCTCTTCCAACAGCGATTCGGTTCTCTGTTGTGTTTTTTTTTTCTTTTTTTTTTCCTGGTCTTCATTCGCTTTCTCGCTACCCCCCTTCTTGCTTGCTGTCGTTCTCTCATTTCTCTCTCTCTCTCTCTCTCTCTCTCTCTCTCTCTCTCTCTCTTAATATCCTTGAATACAGAGCATACAGATCTGAACAGACGTCACTTGCCACTTTGCCAAACGATTTTTCTTATCTAACACTTGTTTCTTTTTTTTTTATGATTATATTCCTCACTTTATTTATCAGCTTTTTGCACACAATTTTTTCTGTCTCCTACAACATACACTAATTTTCTCAACTTTTTTTTTTTTTTTGCTTTTGCAGTTATTAAAATTTTTGGCACTTAACCTTTTCTAACACATTAATTTGAGGCAAATTTAACTTTTAAATTTTTTTACATTTTTTTTGCATAATTCTTTTTCTCTCTTAAATTAATTTTTAGAAAATTTATTTTTCCGGGTAGCGGGAATTAGGACATCCAATATTGACTAAAGCAAGGAGAGGACCAGCTTTTTTTTTTTTTTTTGTATTTGTTTGTTTTACGCTGAAGTTTATGATGAAAGTGCAAAATGGTAACTACCAAAATCTTCTGCTTTTTTGTGTTGCATGCGTTTGTTTGGTGATTGTGCAGTGTTTTGACTGTAATGTGTTGCATGGAGAAAAAAAAAAAAATTATAATATGAGTAAAAAAACAAAAAACAAAAGAGTATTTAAATGATTTAGGTAATTTTAAATAACTGGAATCGATCTGCATTTCAGTGTGAACGCTATGTTTATATATTTGGAATCTTATGTACATGTAAGTTCATTTATGAAATAAATTGAAATTAAGAACGCTGAGAGAATAAAAAATTAAGCTCCTATATTAAAGCTGTGTTTTCTGCTATGAATAAGCTTAAATACCTTTCATCTTTTTTTACTTATAAATCATATATATTTTATCTTCCAAAATTTTTTATGTTATTCAAATCAGATGGTTGTGTTCTTCTAACAACTTTTTATTTATTTATTTATTTATTTTAATAAATAGAAATTGTATAAAAATTTCAGAGGGCATTTACACACAATTTTATTTTAATATTTTTATGAAATCTAGAACGTTATTCAGTGTTTTGAGATCAGGGCAACTGTTAATGATGTGTGTGTGTGTGTGTGTGTGTGTGTGTGTTTTGCTTAGCTTAGCCCAGCGTCTCTCTCTCTCTCTCTCTCTCCCCCACACACACACACACACTCGCACACGCAGACTCGGCTCTCTTTCGCAGCCCGTTCTTCTACTAAGACGCGCTCTCGTCCTCTCTTCCTCTCCCCTTCGTCTTCCATGCAGCACGATGTTAACTCCATCTCCCCCTCTCTCATTCTGTTCCCTTCTCCCCCTGTTCCCCGCTCCTTCTCCTCCTCCTCCACCTCCATCCAGGATGAGTTCCACCCGTTCATCGAGGCGCTCCTGCCACACGTGCGCGCCTTCTCCTACACCTGGTTCAACCTGCAGGCACGCAAGCGCAAGTACTTCAAGAAGCACGAGAAGCGCATGTCCAAGGACGAGGAGCGCGCCGTGAAGGACGAGCTGCTGGGCGAGAAGCCTGAGATCAAGCAGAAGTGGGCATCGCGCCTCCTCGCCAAGCTGCGCAAGGACATTCGGCCCGAATTCCGCGAAGACTTCGTGCTCAGCGTGACGGGCAAGAAGCCGCCGTGCTGCGTACTCTCCAACCCAGACCAGAAGGGCAAGATGAGGCGCATTGACTGCCTGAGGCAAGCCGACAAGGTGTGGAGGCTCGACCTGGTCATGGTGATCCTTTTCAAAGGCAGCCCGCTGGAGAGCACCGATGGAGAGCGGCTCGTCAAGTCGCCACAGTGCTCCAACCACAGCCTGTGCGTGCAGCCTCACCACATCGGCGTCTCGGTCAAAGAGCTCGACCTCTACCTGGCCTACTTCGTCCACTCGCCAGGTCAGTGCAGAACACACACACACATACACACACAACGAAGAGAAGGTTTTCTTTCTCACGCTCCCTCCACAACTCCAGGCCAAAACTTACAAACCATGACTGCTGACTCGATTTTCTGGAACAAATTTACGTGTCAAAAAAACCAAACACATTAGACAACAGTCTAATCAGTTCTACAACAGATATATCACCAATATCGTACATTCATGCAAGTTTGCCAATATTCAGTGATCACGTTTAATAACTGTAAAAATATTTGTTTAGATTACAGTATTTTTCTTATTTTAAAGCAATTTATTTAGAGGAAAAAAAATTAAATAAACTTAGAAAGCGGATCACATTTACACTCTCACACTTTCTCCTGCACCTTACATTGAGAACGTGAATATATAATGTATGATCTAGTTTACATTTTAAATGTTAAAAAAAATAAACTGAGTTAACTTAAATTATTGTTGCTTTAAAAGTTTTAATACTATTTATATTTCAACGTTATATAAAACACACACACACACACACACACACACACACACACACACACAATATACATATTGTAACACACACCTTTAAACATCCTAATGAAATCATATATCCACAAGAGCTTCATTTCATCTCTCGGTTAAAATGTACAAAAATACCACAAGGTCAATTAAACATAATGAGTCTCGACATGAGTTTAATCGTAGCTTTGTTATTAGAGCTTTTTATTATCTGACCTCATACAACCAGTTTGTCAATGAGGTTTTAAAAGGATGTAGTCTGTGTGTGTGTGTGAGAGAGAAAGAGAGAGAGAAGAGTGTATTCTGTTGTCATTGGCATAATACTGCTCGCTATGTTGTATGTAGTACGTGGCCAGTCTCCCAGTCACAGCCCGCTGTCTCATTGGCAAGTGTATTTTAGAATTCTGTGTGTGTGTGTGTGTGTGTGTGTGTGTGTGTGTGTGTGTTTGGGCATCGGTGTGGTGCGCTCTCAATTATTCACTGCCAAATATCACCGCTCATGTTCACCACCTTGGATACAGTGTCGTGGGTGTTTTTTTTTTTTTTTTTGTGTGTGTGGTTGTGCGTTTAAATGTGTGGATTTTTTGCTTAAATCAACTTTTCTGTCACAACAGAGAGGTTTGTTGATGATTTCATTATGATTTCATCCTGTTCTTCTTCTTAAGATCTCCTTTATTATTAATGAGATGCGTCTCCTTTTCACCTCTGTTACACAACTACAGTACTTTAACACAACAGTCGTGTGACTTGTGACGGTCGTACAATGTCCGCGGTGATGTTATATACTCTAAGGAACAGAAGATTTTAAAAAATATATGGTCTATACAGGAGTGAGCACCGCAATATTACACAATGAAATTTCGCTCTATTCTTTTAACTAAACCTGTCCACTTATTGTCTCGATTTTGAAATAAGTAAAAAAAAATGTCCATCGTGGAAGACAGACTCGTTCTTTGGTCTCCTATGTTTTTCTTAAGAAAGTTTATCAGTTATTTTTTAAGTTTTTTTTTTTTAATGAAATAAAATAGATCCATCAATCTGAGCAGATGATAAAGTATGGAGAAGTGGAGACACTTATTTCTGTCCTGATACTGCTACTGAGGATACTTGATATAAATAACCATCTCATGGACATGCTGTATGTATCTATCTTTAAAAAAAAACAAAAAAACAGCACAGCTTTGTTAATATAATGTTTCACACAAAAAGGAAATACATAGCAAATATAATACAGTACAAGTATAAGACTGAGTCAGTTGAAAAACTAAAAAAGACCCAGTGTTTCTAGATAACCCAGACAATTTTTGTTTTTAGAGCATTCACAGTGAACAAAAATGTAAGTATATATATATACACACACACACACGTTATATACGTTTGTAATTAACAACCACAAAAAAGTAAGTTTTTCAATTTGAGTTGTTTAGATGAAATAAAAATATGTCCTGATTAAAAAACAAAAATAATAAAAAAATATACAGTCTGTTCTTTTTGGATGGAAATATTTCTAATTGTAAAGAAAAAAATTCCCCAATAAATTCTATTCTTTATATCTGTTACACATCAAATTAATTAGTTTATTTTCTCCAGTATTTTATCGACTGTTTTTTTTTTTTTGCTAGTATCACACTGTTGATGTTGCTCAATAATTCCTGAAACTTGACGATATTACTGTACGTGATGCTCCATACTGCTCACCATTGCTTGATACTGCTCAATATTTTTAAGTAATTCCTGATTCCTGCTATTGCTAGATATACAGTAGCTCTATGCTGCCCATTAGTACATATTATTATTATTATTATTATTATTATTATTTCTCAGTAATGCCTGATAATCCTCAACAATGCTGGATTTCGTTCGGCAGCTCTTGAAATCGTTCCATACTTCGTCATTTGTATAAAAACCAACAGATGTTACGCTGGGGTTTATTCTTCCTGCCCCACAAAAAGTAATAATATTGTGAGAGTTACAACTTCGGTCATTATTGTACTAGAAATATTTACGAGTGTCGTGTGTAACACACAGTAAACTCGAGGCTGACCTCAGGACTGTAGAGGATTAACACTGCTACTGGATTTCATTTAACGTTTACCAGCATGTCTGCCATTCTCTCTCTCTCTCTCTCTCTCTCTCACACACACACACACACACACATATGCACACACACGCGCACCATGTTTGTACCCGGCAGGGCTGGCCAGCGTGCTGCCCGTTCACAATGTTAGCCCTTGCGGCGCTCCGTTATCTTATCGCTGTTAATCCAGTGTGTCCCCGCTGCTTTTATCGGCCTCCAAATAGCCGTGGCTCAGCCCGACACCCCGCGGGAAGCCATGCGGGAATCCAGAACCGCCACTGGCACGCCGTGCCAACACACCTCCCTGACACACACACACACACACGCACGCACACACACACACACTCAGGCTGTATTTCTAGGCCTTCTTCTGTTTACGTCTGTGTGGCTGGGATTATTTATGTATATAACTCCTAATAATGATTTTATGTCTTTGTCAATGTTTGCCCTCTGAGGAGCTGGCGGCAAAAAAATTTATTTAATGTTCCTTTTCTTATGCGGCTTTGTTTAATCCACGCTGTTCGTTTATTCAGTGACCTCGCCGCATGAACGTCGTGAACAAAGAGAAAACAGCAGCGGGTTTATTATTTGTTTTTTTGTTTGTTTTTTTGTCCTCCTTGTGTGTGTATTTTTAATGCAGCAAGTTGGTTACTTTTATTTGTTTTTGTGGCTCGGCTCTTTTGTCCTTGTGATTATTGCTTTTGTAAACATTTTGTTTAGCATCGCTAAATGCTGGCTTCATTGTCAGTCTCGCGTAGCGAGCGCTCCTTTTGTGTGCCAGAGAGAGAGAGAGCGAGAGAGAGAGAGAGGAAGAGAGCGTCAGGGATCTGTGAGTACAATAGTTCGTGTTGGCACAACCTCAGGGCCATTGGTGTGGGAAGATGCTTTTTACTTCTTATTGCGGGTGTGTGTGTGTGTGTGTGTGTTGCATCTTGCCATGAGCAAACAGGCTCAGCCATGTTCCTCACTTTAATACTGAACTCTTCTTTCCTGGCACAAACACAAAGCGGTTAATGTAGGAGCGCCTGCGACAAGGTGTTAAAGATAAGTGCGAGTACAAGTGTGTATGGTGAGGAAGAACGTGCACGACCGAGTAGGCCGACCGCGGCCGCTTCTCCTGCGAAACACTTGTAGATTTTTCTCAGATACGTCAGTCACCAGGACATTTTAGCTAGTTCTAAAAATACCTTCGACTTCTGTTTCATTAGCTATTATGCCAATATGACATAATACAGGAAATTAATGATTTAGAAGACCGCAGTCATCTCAAAATTATTTTCCTCATCACACTCATTCAGTCATGATACATGGTGGGACTGCACCGAGCTGTGTATGATCATGAATCAAGAAATCAGAAGTCAAATGATGCTCAACAGTTTCCTTCATCATCATCATCATCACCATAAGAACCTGTACATACATCATCTTCTGATTTAAAGTTTAAAAAAAAATCCAAATCAATATTAACAATAAGTGTAGAACATGCAGCAAGTAGTTCTATAGTAGCGAAACAACTTTAACAGTTACGGTTAGCGCTAGCGCCTTGTACTGTAGCAAAGCGCTGGTAACAGGATTTTATTTGATCTGTAAACATGAATCCGGCTTCGCAGACGTCATTACCAGCTCATTAGTGCTTCAGTTCAGTAAACAGACTCGTTTGCATACAAGAGGCACCTGAAGCGCTTGAGCAGGTGGGATCGTTAAACAGATCATGGCGGGACGTACTAGCCATGACATGCTAGCAACCCGTCTTTTCCCAAAGCGATACTGAACCCTTCATGAGGTGTTTAACTGAAGCAGTTCATAGTCGCATCTCTCTCTATCTCTCTTTCTGTGTATATAAAGAGAGAGAGTTATGAGAGATATAGAGATGAATAAAAGAAAAAAATCTTCATATGTAAATCTTTCCAGTTAAAAAAAAGATGAATTTTGTTTCCAAATTCCATGTTTGTAATATGATATTGATATTTAATTACATTTTTTTTCTCTGTCAGAATTAGCTTGTTACTGATTCTGAGAGTCAGCTCTTTCATTTATCGCTAGCGAAACCTATCCAAAAAAAAAAAAAAAAAGACATTCATTTCATTTTGATTTTACACACAACTTTTGGAGCTTCAAAACAATTTTATTTTTCATGCTTTAAACTTACAGATATAAATAAAATTGTTCACGTTTACAGCTTCATCAATTCATCAGTTTGAAACTAGGAAAGTTAAAAATGTTTTACGCTAATAATTTTTTTTACTGTATTTGCAGTGTGACTTTTTTTTGTCTGAAAAGCTGCTGTTTCGTCCGAGCTACTGTACTGTATGTTTGTAAACAAATAAACCACAGCAAGCTCATGTAGGTCTTGTCGGGTGATGAGTTTTGAGGAAAACATTTTGAATATGGAGTTGATAATTGTATTACTGAAAAACTTTAATTGAACACACTAATATAATAATCATGTTCAATTGTGGTCGTACGTTATTACTGTAAAACACAGGATTAAAAACCGTTCTATATATAAAACTAAATCCACGTCTGGCAGATTATTTATTTAAAAGTTCTACTTATGGGATTTTGATTTTATGGTTTTAGCGACATTCATGGAAGCTCGTCATACTTCTATTAAAAAAAACTGGAAAACAGCTTAAGTAGCTTAAACGTTACTTATATTTGTGAAGCTGCAGGTTTTTATGCCTCACGCTGCCGCGCTGTTAGAGTTCAGTATTTTCATGGTAAACGTGCTGCAGAGGAAATTTGAAGTCGCACTCTTTAGGAGGTGTGAAATATGTGGCTTCGGCCATTTTAGGCTTTTCCTCCTCCTCCTCGCGGAGACCGTCCCGAACCATGCCAAAACCGGAATTTGGAACAAAAACCCAAGCCAGTAGGGAGAGAGAGAGAGGGGGAAAAAAAAGAAACAGACTTAACGAAGGAGTGAAAAATTAAAAAATTTGAAAAATAATTGTGCATAGAATTTCTTTTCCCTTTAGAGCATTTTTTGTTAATTATAAATTGATTTGTGATTTTAGAAAGGACAGAGAAATAACAACACTGTAAGTGTGTGCGTGAGAGAGAGAGAGAGAGAGAGAGAGAGAGAGACAGATGAAAGGAGACGGAGAGAGACATACAGAGAGAGAGAGAGAGAGAGAGAGACAGGTACGGCCCAGTCTGCTGTGAGACAGATAAAAGAGACAGCAAGAGAGACATACAGAGAGAGTGAGACAGGGAGAGAGAGAGACAGAAGACTGAGTGTTGAAGCTTTGTTAGTCACTCTCCGCTAGACATGGCGAAATAGCCAGGACAGATCACTCACACACACACACACACACACACACACACACACACACACACACACACACACACACACACACACACACACACACACACTCTCAAAGAATGACATCATGTCACAGTTTAAATTTTATTTCAGCACCTCACTGTAGGCAGATCGGCGCTCTCGCAAGATTAATGAAAAAATCATGTTCAGCTTTCAGAGACAGAGAGAGAAAAGCAAAACAAATCTTTAACTCTTCTCCAAGTCTCACGTCTCTGGCAGCGCAGTGAGCGTGGAGTCAGAGTGCTGCGCCCTGCTGGGGTTCAGTTCAGCACACACACACACACACACACACACACACACACACACACACACACACACACAGGCATACACTATTTTACCAAAAGTATTCACTTCACCTTCCAAATTATTGAATTCAGGTCTTCCAATCACTTCCATGGTTCCAGGTGTATAAAATCAAGCGCCTACTGTAGATGTGCAGACTGCTTCTACACACATTGGTTGAGGAATGGGTCGACAGCTACAAAGTGATAGGCCACGTAAAATCACAGAGTGGGTCAGCGGATATACATATTCAGTAGTGCAAAGAGCACAGGAACTTTCTGAACAGTCAGTAGCTACAGACCTCCACACTTCATGTGGCCTTCAGATTAGCTCAAGAGCGGTGTGTAGAGAGCTTCATGGGGTGGGTTGGCATCCATGGCCAAGCATCAGCATCCAAGCCTTACATCACCAAGTGCAAGGTGACACATCGGATGCAGTGGTGTGAATCACTGGACTTTAGAGCAGAGGAGACATGTTCTCTGGAGTGACGAATCTGGGTTTGGCAGCTTCCAGGAGAACCTTATTTGCATTGTGGCAAGTGTAAAGTTTGGTGGAGGGGGGATTATGATGTGGGGTGATTTTTCAGAGATGGGCTCGGCCCCTTACTTCCAGTCAAGGAGTTCTTAATGCTTGGGTATTACTGTAGGACAATTTCATGCTCCCAGCTTTGTGGGAGCAGTTTCAGAACGTCCCCTTCCTGTTCCAACATGACTGCGCACCAGTGCACAAAGCAGGCCACGTAAAATCACAGAAAGACATGGATGTGAGACAGGCCTTCTCATCCAACATCAGTGTCTGACCTCACAAATTCACTTCTGGAAAACCGGTGAAAAATTCCCATAAACACATTCCTAAACCTTGTGGAAAACCTTCACAGGTGAATTGAAGCCGTTATAGCTGTAAAGGGGGCGGGGCCAACATCATATTAAATCCTACGGATTAAGAATCGGATGTTACTCAAGTTCATATGCATGTGATGGCAGGGGAGCGAATGCTTTTGGCAATATAGAGTATATACTGTGCTGTATGCACTCCCATTCAAAAGTTTGGGATCACTTTCTAATTCCATGGACTTTCCTTATGTTTATTTCTTTCTACACTGTAAAACAATACTGAAGGTGTTTATCCAAAATACACAATAACCTCTTCTGTACATTTGAAATTGAGATGCATCTGCTACTTCTGCTCTATAAAGCTTCATAATGGCTCTAATCTGAGGTGCTGGTTGTTAGTGATTTCTGAGGCTGGTAACTCTAAATGAAACATGAGTTTTTGTCTCGCTTTCATGGGAAGGTCTTCATAAAAGACAGTTTCATCATGGAGCTTGATGGGTTTTACAAATACACTCGACACAATACTGTTCTTACAAAAACTGATCCAGAAAAGTCGACTTTCATGTCTTAAAATAACAACACACTGTTGTTACACAGTTACCTAATTCCATATGTGTTATTTCAAAGTTTTGAAATTTCCAGTATTGTTATAGAATGTAGACAATAGAAACATAATTTCTAAAGACATACTCCAGATAAAGTGTGAGTGCATGCGTAACATGTACATTTACATGTACATTTAGGCATTTAGCAGACGTTCTTATCCTGAGTGTGTTGGAGAGTGTGCTAAAGTATGAGTGTGTTGGAGAGTGTGTTAGAGTG